>JADRCD010238409.1:16241-31897 GCA_019843815.1 Montemys delectorum
TCTCCTTCTCCTTCTTCTTCTTCTTCTTCTTCCTCTTCCTCTTCCTCCTCTTGCTCCTCTTCCTCCTCCTCCTCCTCCTCTTCCTTCTTCTTCTTCTTCTTCTTCTTCTTCTTCTTCTTCTTCTTCTTCTTCTTCTTCTTCTTCTTCTTCTTCTTCTTCTTCTTCCTCTTCCTCCTCTTGCTCCTCTTCCTCCTCCTCTTCCTCTTCCTCTCCCTGATTTTCCTCTTCCTCTCACCTCTCTCTTTTTATGATTTCAAGACTAAACTCAATTAATGGTGAAAAGCATCCCCTTCCCTCCTCTTTAGGGTAGCTCCTGAGCTCTCAGGTGCTTAAGGGACATTGCATCTTGGCTCTTTATTTTCATTTCATTTATTTATTTTATCTATATGTGTGTTTTAACTGTATATATGTATGTATTTATGTATGTATGTATGTATGTATGTATGTATGTGTATATGTGCAACATATAGAGAACAGAAGAGGGCATTGGATGATCTGGAGATGCAGTTATAGACAGTTGTAAGCAACCAAATGGGTGGTGGGACACAAATCCAGGTCCTCTGCAAGACCAGCAAGTGCTCTTAATGGCTGAGCCATCTTTCTAACCCCCATTTTTGTTCCTTTAATTAGCAAACAAGTATTAGGTTTTGCTGTGGCATTTTTTTTGTTTGTTTGTTTTTGTTTTTGTTTTCGTTTTTGCTTTTCGAGACAGGGTTTCTCAGTGTAGCCCTGGCTGTCCTGGAACTCATTCTGTAGACCAGGCTGGCCTCAACTCAGAAATCCACCTGCCTCTGCCTCCCAAGTGCTGGGATTAAAGGCGTGCGCCACTGCCACCCAGCTGCTGTGGCATTCTTAAGTGTAATGTATTTCAGTTACTGCTCTCTTCTTCTTTCCCCTCTGAGCCTCTCACTCTTCTACTTCCAGAAGCCTCCTTCTGCTTCCATGTAACGTGTGTTCGTTTGTCCTTCCATGCCTCCATGCCTCTTTTCCCATCTCGTGATCCTCTTTATAATTTCATAATTATGTTGAAATCCACATCTTTAGAAAAACAGGTAGATAGATAGATAGATAGATAGATAGATAGATAGATAGATGTAATTGTTTTCCTGAGTCTGAGTCATCTCCCTTAATATAATAATTTCCATATCCATCCACTTTCCTGGACTTTCATAATTTTATTTTTACAGCTAAATAAAATAATATAAAATTGTATTTATACAATTACCCATTAGTGAACATCTAAACCCATCTGCTTCCTTGCTATTTGTGGATATCACAACTTGAGGAAGGCTATCCATGCTGCTGTCTAATTTAGAGGTGATGCTGTCTGATCCCCAAGCTATCATCTCTCCAAGCTGGCATTTGCTGAGTATCAGTGTCGTCGTCTGTCTGCTAGTCACAATTCCTTGTGACCCTTTGTGTCATACCATTCCTTTGGTATAACTCTTTAAATAGCTGTGGTTTCTTTGTTTTTTGCTTGTTTGTTTTTTATTTTAGCTTACTTCCACACCTCTGAGGAATAGTAGACATGGAGAAAAATCTGATGATAAAGTACTTGCCTGGCAAGCATAAAACTCTTGGACTTCAGCACCACATAACCCCAGCATGGCAGCTCACACCTGCAATCCCAGAGCTCCAGAGGTGAAGGTGGGAGAAGCAGTTTAAAAGTCATCATCCATTACATAGAAAGTTGACACAGCCTGGGCTACTTGAGATTCTATTTCAAAAACAAAATGGGGGCTAGTGGATGGCCCAGAAATTAAGAGCACTTGCTAAAGACCCAGGTTTGATTCCCAGAACCCACATAACAGCTCACAAACATCTGTAACTCCAGTTCCAGGGGATCCAAAGTTTGCTTCTCATCTCCTGGGACACCAGACATGCAGGTGGTGCACGTATATATGTGCAGGCAAAATACTCAAACACATAGAACTTAAAAGCAAAAACAATAAAAATGAAAACTTTGGCTGTTCTCTTAGCAGCTGGGAGCTTGGCTGGGCTTCCCAGGCATCCTCTGTTCTATCCTGGCATTTCACACACAGATATTCTGTTCTACAGTGGCAGCTCTTCCATGAAACTTGGCCTCCTGGTTTCAGATAGAAATTGGCATAAGTCCTTTCTATCCTTAGATTACCCCACATTTATCTAGGTAATCTGGAGCTGATCCTAGATGTTTAAAAACGTGTGGAAGATATTACTTTCTTATTCCAGATAAGATTTTTTTTTCAAGACAGGGTTTCTCTGTATAGCCCTAGCTGTCCTGGAACTCACTCTGTAGACCAGGCTGGCCTCGAACTCAGAAATCTGCCTGCCTCTGCCTACGCCTCCCAAGAGCTGGGATTAAAGGCGTGCGGTACCACTGCCCTGCTCCAGCTAAGATTTAATCTTATTTTCCTTGTACTTATATCAATGTCCAGCATGGAGAGTGTTACATAGTGTTGGGGCAAGAGTAGGAAGCAGAAAAGCATTCTTGATTTCCACCTGGACCAGGGCCTGAGTTCAGAATGAGACTTTGGCCTCTGGCCTGGCAGAGGTGGCACATGCCTTTAATCCCAGCACTGGGAGAAAGAGGCAGACAGATTTCGGAGTTCGAGGCCAGCCTGGTCTATAGAGTGAGTTCCAGGACAGCCAAGGCAGAAACCCTGTCTCGAAAAACAAAACAACAACAACAAAAAACCTTTGTCCTCTAGTTCTGCTGCCCCAAGATCAGATCAGATCACAAAAAAAAAAAATGCTAATGGTCTGTATTCATATCCAGTGACCCGCAAGGAGATCATCATAGAACAACAGCAAAAAGTCTGTGGGGCAGGAAAAAAAAATCGGATTTCACAAGATTGTATTGCTACATTTGTAACTATTTACACTTTCTAAATGCATTCCGTCAGCAAGAAGGTAAGAACAAGGGAGAAGACTGTTCATATCCTTATAAACTCCGTCAGCTATGGATGACATCAGTGTATCATTTTGGCTGGGAGACCAAAATGATGACTTGCCAAATCAAATGGGGAAATGTTTAATAAAAGGAGTTGTGAGTTTATCTCAGCAGTTGACTGAGATAAATAGAACTACAACAAACCCCACAAAAAGAAAAAGAAAACAAACCACCCCAAACCTGTGTGTGAGTACTAAGGACACATTTGGAAGCCTGATGCCAAGGACCTTCCCAAAGGGTAGGATTTGTACCTCGCTAGACAAGGTGTGGCTACAGGCAGTGGATGATAAGGAAGTTAGACAGACCGTCTCCACAGTCACCCCTCTGAGGCTTGTAGGCAGAATACCATGGCTGGTAGTGACCACAGGGAATACTTTCCCAAAATGTAGTTCAGCTGAGGCTGGACAACCAACTTTCAGGACGTCTGCAAGGCTCACTGGGAAGCCACCAACCAGCCTGCTACTGAAACATGTTTTTTAAAAAATTGGGTTCATTACATGTCCATTCTCCAAAGAGAATGCTAACCCTGGTGTAGGGATCAGAAAAAGAAAAAGAAACAACAGCAGCAGCAGCAACAACAAGAACAACAGCAACAGCGCAACAGCACAAAAGCATACCAGAACTCAGAAGAGATGCTCCAGCAGTCTCAAGTTTCCATCATTGCCTTTCCCTGGCAACGTGTAACAAGATGCCAGAGGCAAAGGAGACACCTTTACCGGCGCTGCTCCTTCAACAAGAGACAATAAAAGGTGAAAGATGCAATAATTAATAACTGATGTGTCCATTAAGTACGCTCTTAGACGTGACCAGTGAGTATTAGCATAATCTCTAGAAAAGTGTACTGTAGGACTGGAGAGATGGCTCAGCATCTCATCTCACCTCACGGGAGACCAAGCTTCTAACGTGGACCCTCAGGGTACAAACCACACCCAAATCATAGCAATCCTGCAGTAGTTAATGGCAAGAGACCGAGGCAGTCTCTTCCTCTCGGTCCTATATTCTTTCTACTATTTTCATAGTAGACCCAACAAGAATGTCATCAGTAATTCTTTGCATTGTGCGTGTATGTGAGAGACAGGGCCTTAGCTGCTCCTGAATTCACAGTGATCTTCCTATCTCAGGTGCAGTGCTTGTACATAGAATTCACTCTAAAAGAATGAGGGGCGGTGATGGGCTGTATGTCAAGAGAAATGCTTTAGATTCAGAAACAATTTGGGCTTTTCATCTAGCTTTATTATCTATGTCCTGGAGTTTTAGTTTCTTACCAATATGAGTTAACTTACCCTACGAGATTTAACTGTACCCTAGTAGTATTATAAAGATTATGTCTAATGTGTCTTGCTACTAATCCACAGACACGGGGTGCTCCTGTAGCCACCATGAGGATCTTCTTGTTTCAGTCCTGGCTTTGTTCCAGAGCACCTTAGAACACTTAGTGGACCAGCAAGATGGTTTAGAAAGACACAGTTTGGGCATCCACAGACTATATGAAAAGCAGAGAAGTTATTGCCAAGACTTGGAACTGTTTTTCAGTATGAAGAAGTTGAAAGCTACTTTTTCCATGATGCCCCAGCGCAACTCCATAATATCCACAAAACATGCTACAGAGGAAAAAAAGTATCACAAAAATTACTAATACACTGTATATAGTACATAGCACATACTAAATGCTCAATAAGTTATAGTTGCCATTAAATGGCAATTCCCATACCCCAACCCAAATATACTAAAGTCATGCTCTATGCGCCTACTGTATTTGAGGAATGCACTCTTGATGTGCTTTTATAACAGATTAATTCTTCAATGTTAAAGTTATAGCAACATCTACACACTGTTTAAAAATTCATCTTTATTGAATGAACAATCCCATAAGCTGAAGCCGGTTCTACATGGATCAGTTTTCTCTTCCCACCATTTCACCTGGATGCTTGAAAACAGTTCTTATGGGGCTGGTGAGAGGGCTCAGTGCTTAAGCGCACTGACCGCTCTTCTGGAGGTCATGAGTTAGATCCCATCAACCACATGGTGGCTCACAACCACCCGTAATGAAAACAGTTTTTAATGTCTTTAGACACAATCTGCTTCCTTTCAAACTGCTGAAAACAAAAGACTGTATCTTTTTAAAAAAAAAATACAAAAATAGAGTCCTGGAATACAACACAATCCAAGTGGAGACACAGCTCCATTATCAGGCCTTCTGCACAGGTGATGAGAGGCTCACCAGGTTCCAGGAGTGAGCACAAAATAATCATGCCTCTCTACAACAAGGGACTACGTGCTTAAGTCTCTATGGTTTCATGCACATACTTTCAGATTTTTCTGAAGAAACTTAAAGAGGAAAGGAGAAGCTCCTACTACAACAGCCAAAGCAGAGGTAGAGAGGACCACTTAGACTGGTTCCCTAAATTATTGAAGTTAGTTTCCTTCTGCCATTTGTTAGAGCTGCCATAATAAAGTACTGAATATTGGGCAGCTCAAAGCAACAGGTTATCGTGACAGTTCTAGAGGCCAGACGTCCAAACAGGCATCGGGAGAGTCATGTTGTCTCTTAGAGCACTAAGGAAGAGTCTGTTCCAGGTTTCTGCTGGTTCCTGCTAGTCCCTTGCTTTGTGGCCAGCCCTAACTTCAATCTTCATATGGCATTCTCCCTAGACACATGTCTGTTTTCATGTCCAAACTTTTTAATCTGAGGATACTTGTCACATTGGATTAGGGAACAGTTTAATAATCACCTCATCTTAAACTGATTATCTTTAAAGACTTTGTTTCCAAATGTGATCTTTTTCACAAGTAAAGGGGTGTTGTAAAAATGTGAAGGAGACACAATACAACCTGTAACTATGACTGCTCCTTTCTTCCTTTTAACTTTGCCAGACACAAGGGTGCCCTACAACTCTTCATTCATTTGATCCTTCATCTACTCAATGAACTCAATTACACATGTCAAGCTCTGTACTAGCTAGTGATGGCTCACAAAAATAAGACCTTGTCCTTGAAAAGTTTCACTTTGGAGGGACACAGAGACCCTCCAGATGAAGGGTTGAATGCCATATGAAGATTGAAGTTAGGGCTGGCCACAAAGCAAGGGACTAGCAGGAACCAGCAGAAACCTGGAACAGACTCTTCCTTAGTGCTCTAAGAGACAACATGACTCTCCCGATGCCTGTTTGGACGTCTGGCCTCTAGAACTGTCACGATAACCTGTTGCTTTGACCTGCCCAATATTCAGTACTTTATTATGGCAGCTCTAACAAATGGCAGAAGGAAACTAACTTCAATAATTTAGGGAACCAGTGATATATAGTGATTTATATAGTGGTAAGTATTGTTTTTTTGAAGCAATATAGTTAGGTATTATAATAAAACAGTTTTTATTGGTCTTTGTAAAGATGTCACATGTGATGTATCAAACGTGCTTGGAAGGCTCTATGACGCGCTATATTTGTACTAGAGGTAAAGAATATTTTCACACGTTACAGAGCATTTTATTTAGATCTGAAGTGGTATGAGAAGATATACTTTAGGTAGTTCAAAGGTTATTGTAGTGAGCTGTAGAACCCAAAGAGCATTCCTCTATCAGGGGAAAATGTAGCACATATAAAGAATAAGAAAAAAATCATAAACTCCACGAGGGCTGGGTTTCATTATTAGTTTTGTCTTGTCTCTTTTTGAACACACCTGCTTCATTCAATAAGTAATTGCTATGCTGACCCTAGTTGCACAGGCTTATGACACCAAGTATTCCCGAAGCCGAGGCAAGAATATCCAAAGCTCACTTTGAGGCTTTCCTGAGCTGCAAAGTGAGATAAGCCCAGCCTAGACACTTAATGATATCCTGTCTCCAAAAAGAAAGAAAGAAAGGAAGAAAGAGAGAGAGAGAGAGAGAGAGAGAAAGAAAGAAAGAATCCTGGATGAATATACACACATAGGTGATGCTAGGACTCAGGGAAGAGGATAGGAGAATCAAGAGCCATCTTCAGTTACACAGCAGGTTCAAGGTAAGCCAGGGCTACATGAGACCCTATCTCAACAAAAAGAGCATTGTATGTCTAAGGCATGGCCTGAAGGTTATTGCTAGAAAGTCTGGGAAAGGTGCACATGTGGCCCTGTGTTCTAGTTAGACTTCAATTGCTTTGATAAAACACCATGAGCAAAAGTAACTTGGCCAGGAAGGGGTTTGTTGCTGTTTACAGTTAATAGTCCATCATGGAGATAAGTCAGGGCAGAAATTCAAAGCAGAAACCTGGAGACAGAGCTGAAGCAGGGGCCATGGAGCAAAGCCATTTTGGTTCTGTCTTCCTCAGCCTGCTTTCTTATACAACCTGCCTAGGGCTACCTGCCTCACAGTGGCACCACCCCTGGCCAGGTCCTCCCACATCACTCACGAATCAAGAAAGTGCTCAGACTTCCCTACAAGCAACCCGATGGAGATCTTCACTCAGTTAAGGTTCCTCTTCCCATATTAACTTCAGTTGACAGAAACAAAAAAAATCCAAAAACCCAATCAAGATACCTTCTAAACTACACTTCGTGTAATAGATTAGGGTTGATAAATTGGCGATGTATCAACAGTATTATGAAATGCTGGGAAGTGCTGAATCTCTGGTACCGGACCTGTCTTCTCCAGAGCTTGGGCAAAGGTGCCCGCCTCAAACAGTAAAAAAGGCTAACGGGGTGGTTTCTGCTCCTTCCAGAGCAGGGGGACTCCGATTAACACCGGATTGAAGCTGGCGGTGACTCCTTTGACTGTGCCTCTCACCCTGCTCCAGAGTAACTCTCAGGGCACAAGGAACTGGCTTCAGACCTTCCACACAACCCACAGGAAGAGCCCTGGGCGCGCTCCCGTGTCCTGGTCCCTTCTCTTACACCGCGAGAGCGCCCCGCCCGCGAGCCGTGCCCAGCAGAGCGCGCGCCCGCGAGCTCCCCGCAGCCCCGTGCTCATCCGGGTCCCCGCGAGCCTCAGCCAATGGAGGCGGCTCCCGGCCCCGGGAGCAGAACTACGCCTCCTCCCCCTCCTCGCGGCCTGCGGCCCCCCGCGAGCGGCCTGGGGCAGAGGAGACCCGCGGAGGCTGCGAGGCCGGATCCCACGCGAGAACTCGGGTCACGAGCGCCCAGCGATCGCGACCGGTCCCGAAGCGTCGGGCGCTGCGGCGCACGCCGGGGTCCGAGCCAGCGTAGTAAACACACTTCAGAAACGTGAGGTGCCGGTGGTCACGTGGGGCGCATGCCGCCCAATGAGAAGCCGGGGGCGGGGCGGAGGCCGCTGACGCGGCGGAGTCACCCGGGCAGCCTCGGGACCGGTGACCGGCCGGTGAGCGTCCCGCGGCCTGGAGCTCTAGCCCGCGAGATCCGAGCTCGCTGCCCACCCTGGGACGCACAGGCCGAGTCGCGCGGAGGCCGCGTGAGCTCGTATCCGTCCGTGGAGGCCGCCTTGGGCGCGCCACGGTCTCCTCTCGGGCCGCCTCGGTTGGGCGAGGTTTCCGTGACGTGCCTCCCGGGGCTGCTGCGACCAGCTCGGGCCGTCGTGGTGGCTCGGGCCCCGCGCGCTCGCTTGCACTCCGGGGGTCTCAGGCCCTGGAAGGTATGCGTGTCCTCCGGACGCTGGGCGCGGGCTCCTGAAGGACGTCGCGCGTGGATCCCGGCGCCTCGGCAGCCTCCATTCATCTGCCAGCTGCGCGCTCGCCGCCTCCGCGCCCCGCCTCGGCGTCGCCTCCTCCCGTCCCCTCTCTGCAGCCCTTTCCCCACTCCTCGGGTGAGGAGGTTCTCCTGGAAGCGCAGGTGTCGGTTATGAGCCCGGCTTCCCTCCCTTGAAGCTCTCGGTAGAGGAAGTCGGGGTGACCCGCCGCGCCCCGAGCATGGGGGTGAACGCCGTGCATTGGTTCCGAAAGGGACTCAGGCTCCACGACAACCCCGCCCTGAAGGAGTGCATCCAGGGCGCCGACACCATCCGCTGCGTCTACATCCTCGACCCCTGGTTCGCCGGCTCTTCCAACGTGGGCATCAACAGGTGGCGGTGAGTCCGAAGCGCTTTGGGAAATCGATCGCGGTGGACACTAATCGGCTGTCGCTGCGTTAGTGTCAGATCTGAGATTTGGTTTTAGTCCAGGGACCGAATTGCCTACATCGTTAAAGAATGGCAGATGTGGTCAATATTAAATAATACAGACTTAGTAGTAGAGAGTACCGACGACCCTGAAAACACCGCTTAGTTATGTGTCTGTGTTGATGGGAACTCCTGATTTGTGAGAAATAACTAGGAGAATTAAACACTCCCAGATCTTAATGGCCTTGATATCTTAGGCCTCCGAAAGGGTTGTAATCTTTAATGTGGATGTGTGTGTCTAGGTAACTCATAGTATGGAGAAAAACCATTCATTTATTATAGCGGGCTCCGGATCCAGCTTTCTTCCCCCTTGAGGTTAGAAGAGGAAAAGCAAGGGAAAGAATTACCTGATTTCTCTTTGCTCAACTCTCTCTCAACTCCTCCTTGTGGTTGACAAGATAAAGCACAGTTTTTCTTTCGAGGCAAAGTATAATCCTTCTAGGGAATCACCACTGGGCGAAATCCTCCGGACATTTTATGAGCTGCACATGGAAAAACAGAATACATGATTGTGCGGCGGAATGAAACGAAAGCCTTAGTTCAGCAGATATAATGATAGCTTATGTGCCAGCCATATCTTTGGATATGAGGGATAGAGTTGTGAACGAGAAGTCTGCCCTCTTCAGGCGTATGTCCAAGAAAAAAATATGTATGTAGTCCTTTTGGAGATGAGGAAGTGCTGCAAAGAAAAGATGAGGTAAACAGGGACAGGGATGGGGACACAATTTAAAACAATGTTAGTTAGCTGGGAATATAGCTCACTGGAAGAGTTACAGCAGCAAGGATATGTGAGTAAGATTCAGTGCTAAGGACCATGGGGAAGATGTTGATTGATATGAAAATAATGGAGAAAGTGATGGCAGATTTGAAGATATGATGGGATGCAGCTATCTAAGGGAAGAACATTCCAGGAAAGGGTCCTGAGGTGAGGATGTGCTTGATTTTTGGAAGGAACGGCCAGCCAGGACGACTGGAGCAAAACCACCAGGGGAAAGTGCTAGATGATGAAGTAAGATTTGTAATGGGGCCAGATTATAGAGCTTTATGTGCAGTCACTAAGGTCTGTGATTTTACTCAAGGAAAGTAGAAATGATTACAGGATTATTAGCAGAGAAGTGATGCCATCTAACTTAAATTAGAAAAAAGGTTCTTTGTTTGGGATTCTGAGAACATGATGGATCAAGCATTGAAGCTAGACAAGAAGTGGGGAAACCACTTAGGAGACGTTCATTTCCAGGTGCAAGCTTGGGGAATGGCTTGCGTAGATGTGCTGGCAAGTTGGTTGTGGGGCTGAGCAGAACAAAAAGAGCCGTATTACCACAGTCAAAAGGTGAAGACAGACCACATGCCCATCACCTGATTAAATGGACTTCGTGATGTGTATATCCATCCACCAGTTACTTGGCCATGGAGGAATGAGGTATTGATAAATGCCATAAAATGTGTAGCTGAACCATGAGAGCATGCTAGCTGAAAGAAGCTAGTCATAAAACTTCATTCTTATGATTGTGCTCATATGAACTATCCACAATGGGCAAGTACACAAGGACAGAGAGCAGATTAGTGGTGACTTAGTCCTGGGGAACCTGGGGAGTCGAGAGGGTATCTCTGTGGACTCAGAGGCGATGAAAACTTCCTGGAAAGTTTTTGTCAGAACACCTCCATGAATAGCTATTAAACTCTTATCTCTTTGAGACTCAGCCCAGATATCACTTTTCTATGGTAATTTCTTTATCCAGCCTAGGATGATAGAGACTTCTGAACTCTTCCACCATTTGCTTGTCATTGCTTTCTATACCTTCTTAGGCTGTACAGCTTTTGTAAAGGAATATTTGATGTCATTAGTTGGTTTGGGCTGCTGTAACAGAACACCTGAGATTGAGTAACTTAGAAATAAAAGATGCATTTCTCTCAGTACTAGAGGCAGAAAAGTTTGAGATCTAAGCACTGGTATATTGCATATCTAGTAAGAGCATTTTACTTTAAAGATACATGCTCTATATGTATCTTTGTATCTTATGTTCTTATGTATATGTATATGTATTTGTTATCTTATGTATATGTATCTATATGTTCTTTGATTGTGGAGGAAATTTAAAAGACTCTCACAGGTCTGATCATGAGAATAATCACACTAGTGCAGGTACAGTTCTCCTAACTTGATTGTCCCATGATAACAACACATTGGAGATTAGGTTTTATCATAAGAATTTTGGCAATGAAAATGCAGCATTCAGACCACAGCAGGTGGTCTATGTATTCATTCCTCTCTCCCATTCTGCAGATTGTACCTTCCTGAAAAGAAGCTACAATTTTCATTAAATCAGAAATTGATTCTTTGCTCTTCCTGTTTGTGGAAGGTTCTATTCCTAGGAATTTGCAGCAGTGACTACAACAGAGTCTCCACCATTGAGGAATTTCCATTCTTGTAGAAGACTGTGTATGCGCGCGCGCGTGTGTGTGTGTGTGTGTGTGTGTGTGTGTGTTGTGTAATTGAGAGAAAAAGCAGAACATGAAAACATAGACCTAAAGGAAATGAAACAAGCAAACTCTAGGATATGGTGAGGGAGTCCACATTCTTTATAGTGTAGTAACTACATAGCATAGTTGCCTGACAAATGTCAGTTTAATTTTCCTTACAGATCTAGAGTTTAAGAATGAGGTACTTACTGTATTTCAAACTTAGATCTGATGATGTATACATGAAAGTTATAACTGAGAAACCTTGTTAGCTAGGTATGGTGGTATGTGCCTGTAATCCTAGCACTTGGGGGATAAGAGAATCAGAAATTCAAGGTCACCCTCAGCTATGTAGTGATTTTGAAGTCAACCTGGACTATATTAAAGACTATCTCAGAAAATAAAATTAAAAAAAATTCAGTGAATACATTACTTTTATCATTTAAACTTTTAAGTACACAGTTGAAGCCATCACATATAAGACCTCTTAATATACCAATGTATTAAGTAGTTAGTACTAACCTACTAATATTCTAAGAACTAAATTTACAAATGTGCCTGCATACTTACCCTTTTTCCTTCTAGTATATGATTTCAGTAAGAAACATGTAGATCATCTTTGATACACTTTACTAGTTTGATTATTTAACTTTATATCCATATATTTCCAAATGTCTCTAATCTACAACTTCTGTTCTTACATGTGTTACTGAAAAACATAGCACATTTAAACTTTTAATTACTCAGTTGTTAGTTCTGTTCTCATTTTCCTAATAGGCAATTGGATTTTTCCCCTTTTTGGGTCTAAGGTTTGCTAACTATTTTTCTATTTTGCTAGTCATTACTCAACATGATGATACACATCTGTAATCCCAGGACATGGGAAGCTAAGGCAGGAGGATTGTTGAAAGTTAAGAGGGCAACCTCTACTCCACTGCAGGGTGCTGCAGAAAGAAAGGAAGAAAGGAAGGAAAAGGAAAGGAAAGAAAGAAAAGCAAGAAGAGAAGGAGGAAGGGAAAAGGATGGACAACCTCCTATAAAAATAATAAATAATAGTACTATTAAAAAGAGTACCTTTACAAAAAGCATGAGGTCCAGGATCCACATAGTTTCATAGTTAGGTTTGTTGAGTGACTTTTCCCAGAGAGATGTATAGGCACATCTACTGACATCTCAGGAAGGGCAATGACAAAACAAGGAAAGGATTCCATCCAGATTCTGCCTGTTCGAGCATGGTCAAATCAGACAGCTGTGTCAGCAGGAAGTCCCACCCCAATCACTCATTTGTTTTTTTTCTTTCTATCCTCAGAAAGAGGATGGCTCTGGTGAGTGTCTCATGAGGCTTGTGACCCCTACTCTTTCTCCAGGAAGGATGGTAATAGCCAGATCTTGTGAAGTCTTGTGAGGGCCTCAATCTGATTTGCTCTAAAACAGGGATATTGCCAGGCCTAACCCAGAGGAAACTGCAACACTTACAGGGTTCTGAGAACAGATAAGTCAGTGCTGTACAAATGGTTCCTAAGCACAGTAAGAATGAAAGGAAACCACATTGAGCTTTGTTAAATAGAACACAGCAATACTTTTGAAATATACCTTATTTCTCATCTCAAGAATGCAAGGATAATTCAGTACTGGAAGTAAACTCATGAAAGTCATTGATAATTAAGTAGATCAAAGAAAAAATCATTTCCAGAGATGTTGAAGACACTTAATAAAATTCATCATTCCTTCTTCATAAAAACTAGTTCTAAGTCAGAAACAGAAGGATACTTGGTGATATGAAAAAGCTACTCAAATCTCTTGCTTGGTAGGTAGGTAACATTAGAAGCTGTCAAGTCTGGAGCAGGATAAAAGCTCTGGCCAGCATCATATGCCAGAGCACTATGCAGTATAAGGAGCATAGAGATTAAGGACGGAGGAGGGTTACTGCTATTTTTAGATGAGGTGACTACTTATATGGAGGTCATAACAATTCAGGGGTGTGGCTGGATAAAGCATTTCTTAATCTAAGTTACAGAAAATTGGGGTGATGTATAGTTTAGCAGTATCTGATTTATAAGGTTTCCTTTTCTTTGTTCTTCTTTAGGTTTGGGGATCATTTCTGAAGAGGGGGTGGAAAGGTTGTCAGAGCCAGAGGTAGTGGGTATCTGCAGCAAAGCAGAATTTGCTGGACACAACAGTACCTTACCCCATGGATAGGTTGAGTTCATATGCAGAGACAATAATGTGTTGTATTCTTTGCCCAGGCTCTGTTCTCTAATAGTGTAGAGTGATGATGAGATAGAAGAACTTCATTAGTTGTGAATATTCCTTAGTGGTTCAGCAGAGTACAACTTAGTCTTTCCTGCAAGAAGAGCTTCAAGGTCTTCCGAAGCCTTGTTACCTACTTCTGCCCATCATCCTCTTTTCTTTCCTCTATTTGTCCAACACTTCCAGAATTCCCTCCATTAATCTCAGCTCTGCCATCTTTCTGTTAGAGCCTTCTCGTGGTCATAGGAGTGTCTAGGGGAAGCTCATTTCTTGCAAATGTAGTATGTAAACACAAAAGTAATACATTTAAACAAAAAAAATTCTTTTGAAGTGGAGAACCTCTTTCTAATATATATCCTTGAAAACAAAAATTAAAAAATGGTAAATTCAACAATGTAATCATATAAAGTTGTACATGCCAATATCAACACGGCAAAGAAACCTTAGTGACATGCTAAGTGGTGACAGTATGTGTAGTAAAGTGTGATGTACATAGCATACAGAGGCCTCTGTACATCAGGGAATTCTGAGTCAGGCCATCTCACCCCTTTTGTCCATGTAGGTATGGTGTAGGCCACATTGGCAGCTGCTTTGGTTTGAATGTATTCCACAGTGTTCATATGTCGGATTGACACATAATCTTCAGTGTGGCAGTGTTGAGAGGTGGCTGTTTAAAGGTGACTAGATCAGAAGAGCTGTGATACTAAAAATGGGATTCCTCTCTTGTATTCCCACATCACGCCTTACACTTCCACCTTCTCCCATGAGATGAAAGGACGTGTTGGGCAGATTCTGGTTCCTGGATCTTGGACTTTCTGGACTGTAAGGAAATATGAATTTCCCAGTCTTAGGTAATTCTTTTATAATTGCACAAAATGCCCAAAGATAGTAACTTTTTCTTAAAGACTTACACAGTGAATATTTTAGGCTTTGTAAACCAAGAGTATTTCATTTTTGTGAATATTTTATGCAACCCTTTACAGATATAAAAACTGGCTTTCAGGCCATAAAAAAGTAGCAGTGGATTGTATGTATTCATCCTATGGACTATGACCTTCTGTAGCTTATTCCTTGTTTGAGTGCTTTTGAGTAGTGTTTGTTTTTATTTATCTGATTTACATTTGCTTTGCTTTTTTCGATAAATGCTAGTTCTTCTTCCTGATCTTTCTTTTTTGGGGGGAAGAGGGGTGTCAGGATGCTATCCATATGCTGTATGGCTGAACTATGTTCCCAGCCTTCATTTTAATTTTCTGAGATAGTATCTCAGAGTTGCTGAGACTTCCCTTCAACTTTGAATCCTACTGCCTCAGCCTTCCAAGTAGCTGCAATTTCAAGCCTGTGCTACCAGGTTCAGCTTGAATGACTCTTCTATAGCTTTTAGTTTTTAACCTTTGATAGCAAAATATGATCCCTTCACACTTATTGTTATTTTTGACTTTAGAATTTTATGTTTGCCTTATTTCCTCCATAGTTTTCTTTTTTCCTTATCTATTTTTATGTGAATTTTATTCTTTTTTGGACTCTTTGGGAGATTGACAATTTTATATTTTTTCACTTTTGTTCTACTAGGGCTTACTTTAAATTTCTAACAATATATTTGGACCTAATTTTTTCTTCTTAACAATTAAGAATTAAGCAGTGTCTTTGACCTAACCATCAGTAATATGAACCTAGTAGTATAGTTCATTTTCCATCTGCTGTCTCCAAATTTTTGGTCTGTATTTTATTTCTTGAGTATTTTCAGCAGTTACATTAAACTTCTGGGGTTTTTTTGTTTGTTTGTTTGTTTGTTTGTTTGTTTTTTTCAAGACAGGGTTTCTCTGTATACCCCTGACTGTCCTAGAACTCACTCTGTAGACCAGGCTGGCCTCGAACTCAGAAATCTGCCTGCCTCTGCCTCCCAAGTGCTGG
>JADRCD010238410.1:0-23118 GCA_019843815.1 Montemys delectorum
GGAGCTGGCAAGAAGGACGGCATACCAGTTCAGGCCTGTGCTATCCAAAAGACATTTCCCTGCCAAAGAAAGATTTACCTTATGTTAGGACACAGAGAAGGAGCACGCCAGCCAGATATTTAAGGCTAGAAATGGCAAGTTTGTTGTTTGGAATAAACCCTAAACTCTGCTTTCCTACACCAAGATTGCAATGCTCAAAACAAGCACTCAGGCCTGGGATTCAGGACATCTCAAAGGGAAAGAGAACACTCTCCACCCAGCCCCGGCTGACTGCTAAACGCTAAATATCCGGGGAAGAGCTGGGGATGCTTGGAAATGTGAAAGGCAAGAAAGACTGGAACACTGGCCATGACTTCAAATGGGGTCTCCAACCACACATATCTTGACTGGGACAGTGCAGAAGTCTAGCTCATTCAAAGTGCTCAAACAAAACTGGAGCTAGAACTGAACACTAAATAATAATCAATGAAAGAATGACCTCTGCATGTCAAGACTAAGAAGTAGAAATGCACCAGGCATGGCCGTCACTCCAGCACTAGGGGCCGAGGTGGAAAGTTTGATACTTCTAGGACAGCCTTAGTTACTATTCAAGACTTTTCAAATAATTGGAAGTAAACAACCAACCTGAATGAACACACACACACACACACACACACACACACACACACACACACAAAGAACTGAAAAATCTGATGGGCAGAGATATCATCACTAGTCACAACCTGAAGGGAACTAATTTCACACTGTAATTTACTAGGTATATAAGAAGAAACAGCACGTGAAAGGGGATCATGTAACCCGTGCTCTAGGGAAGAGAGGACACAATCATAAACTGACTCTGACTGACCTAGAGGTTAAAGTAGCAGATGAGACTTTAGAGAGGTACTGTAAAAATGTTCATGCAATTAAGAAAAGGATGCTTGAAAGGCTAAAGGAAAATATGCTGATGAATTGTTAACAAATGAAAGGTCTCAACAGAGAAATAAAAACTAAGAACAAAATGGAAATTCTAGAGCTTAAGAAAATAACTGAAGTATTTTTTTTTTCCTGAAGGGGATCAACTGAAAATCTGAATTGGCTCAATAAGAGGGAATTTGAGCACACATGAATAGCAATGATAAGATCTGAAGATGGAAATAAATGAAGGAGAAGGAGACCTTCTGGGGCCTCTTCAGATGATGTAAAGAATGTTAACTTAGGTAGGTGAGTGGGAAGTCCTAGCAGAAGCCATGAAAGGGGACTTTTATAGCTAAAATCTCCCAGAATCTGATGGACAAGCATTAAATAAATTAAACACAAGGAGAATCAGGGCAAAATGATCAATTTCAAACTGCTGAAGAGCGAGCAGAGAAACCCCTGGGTGAGTGAGACAGAAGTGAGTGATTGCACACTGTACAAAAGAGATGGTGTGTGAGATGATGGGCCGGCGACTCCGTGGTGCTTTGGATGAGCTGTCTCCACATCCTCAGGTATTTGAATACTTGGTCCCCAGTTTGTAGCACCATTTGGGAAGGCTTGGGAGGTGTGTCCTTGCTGGAGGAGGTGTGTCAGTGAGGCTAGGCTTTGAGAGTTTAAAGACTTCTGCTATTCTCATTTGCTCTCTCTGCTTTCCATTTGTGGGTCAAGATCCAGCTGTCAGTTGCCCCTGCCTCCTCTTCACCTTTATAGACTATACTCCCTCGGGACAGTAAGCCATATAAACTCTTCCTTTTCCAGGGTGCCTTGGTTATGGGGTTTTATCACAGCAATAGCAAAGCAGCCAGTACAAATCCTTAGTAGAGACAGCAACCCAGAAAACAGGGGAATAACATGTTCAAAGCCGCTCAAGGTTAAGAAAAATTCCACCAGTAAGTCCTATATCAAGTAAGAAGCGTTGTTCAGAGAGAAAACAGGCACTTCCAGATAACCAAGAATCAGGAAACTTCTTTGATAGCCAGCTTAACATTGTTTGATAGCCAGCCTAACATTGTGAGAAACATGAAAGGAAATGGCATCGTGTAGTCACGAAGTCCATGGGATCAAAAAAGGAAAGCCTGCACTGCCATGTGTGGACACATGTGGAAGACTGAAGATTTATTTTTCTGCTTTTTTTTCTGTTAAAGACTTTATAAGATTGTCCAAATCAATAACGAGATACTGAGGACTTAGGCATACAGCATAGCATAGCAGTGGCACCAATTGCAAAAGAATAAGAAAATGCACATACCATGGGTGTATGTGCAAAATATGCACATAATGAGGGCTTGAGTGTGTAACATGCATTGGCACAGCAGAGGTAGTGACTGCATAGCAGAGGCAGTGACTGCATAGCAGAGGCAGTGATGGCATAGCAGAGGCAGTGACTGCATAGCAGAGGCAGTGATGGCATAGCAGAGGCAGTGACTGCATAACAGAGGCAGTGATGACATAGCAGAGCAGTGATGGCATAGCAGAGGCAGTGACTGCATAACAGAGGCAGTGATTGCATAGCAGAGGCAGTGACTGCATAGCAGAGGCAGTGATGACATAGCAGAGGCAGTGACTGCATAACAGAGGCAGTGATTGCATAGCAGAGGCAGTGACTGCATAGCAGAGGTAGTGACTGCATAGCAGAGGCAGTGATGACATAGCAGAGGCAGTGACTGCATAACAGAGGCAGTGATGACATAGCAGAGGCAGTGACTGCATAACAGAGGCAGTGATGACATAGCAGAGGCAGTGACTGCATAGCAGAGGCAGTGATGGCATAGCAGAGGCAGTGATGACATAGCAGAGGCAGTGACTGCATAGCAGAGGCAGTGATGGCACTGTGAAATAACAACAACATGAAACTACATTAATCACCACCTTTTGCTTAAATAGTTCCTAATCTAAAGTTTAGACAACTTAAAGATCAGTACTGAAATCCATAAATGAGCCACTGTAAAATATTTTCAAAGACATACATAAAAATCAATCACTTACAAGGGTACACTAATATCTGTGCGTAAAATATGGTAGCAAAAACAGTTATAGAGGAACAAGAATTAGAACAGGAATATTATAGGGAATTACAAAAATGAAGGTATGCATTTAATGATGGCAGTAATTATATGAAGTTTGATCAATCCAATATTCCAATCAGAACATAGAAACAGATTGAATAAAGATGTCTATGTAAACTATATACAACCTTTAAGATAAAATCTTAAGGTTCATACATATGGAAAATGATACTCCATAAATAAAGTAATGTGAGAGAACTCAAAATAATAATGTTGTAACACCATGTCTTCTAGATGAAACAACTCTTGAGTAGAAATTGTGACCTTTACACACTTACATTTGTAATAGAGATGGGGCAAATCTCAGTTTATTAATGAAACTTTCCATCTTAAGACATTGGCTAAGGTTAAGCACAGTTAATAGAATGAAAGATTAAAAGCACATAAGAATAGATACAAGAAAGTCAATATAAAGAAAGCTAATGCCATGAAAGTATCTTCCATATGCTCAACAAGTTTGAATCCCCTTTCACTAGACTGACCAAAACACAGAGGGAAGAAAAATCTTCACCAAAATTGGGAATAAAAGGAAGGCATAGCTGCAGATTGGGTAAAAGTGGAAGGGTGCTGGAGAGGGGGCTCAGTTGTTAAGAACAGCATCCAGAGGACCCGAGTCATGTTTTCAGCGCCCACAACAGGTGGCTCACAACTGTCTCTAAATCAAACTCTGGTGGATCTGACACCATCTTCTGGCCCCTGTAGGCAGGCACCTACACACAATGATATGCCTACTCAGTTACACATATATATCCACATTAAATAAACTTTAAGCCGGGCAGTGGTGGTGCATGCCTTTAATCCCAACACTTGGGAGGCAGAGGCAGGCGGATTTCTGAGTTCGAGGCCAGCTTGGTCTACAGAGTGAGTTTTAGGACAGCCAGGGCTACACAGAGAAACCCTGTCTCAAAAAAGAAACAAACAAACAAAAAAAAAACTTTAAAAATGTTTTAAGAGGCTTATGAGAATGTGAACCACTTTGTCAGAATTAATTTAACACTTAGATGAAACAAAGTCCTAGAAAGATACAAATTATCAGATAAAAATTAATTAATGTATCAGATATATCTATAGAAAGCAAAGGAAGCAGATGACTAATGTAAAATTTCCTCACAAATGGCTGAATTCTGTGGAACATTTATAAAAGTAGTAACCCCGTCCTACAAATGTCTTTCAGAAAGCAGTAACTGCAGAGTACCCACAAAAGCATTCTGTATGAAGCCAATGTAGTCTACTGAAGCCAGGCAAAAGTATGACTGTAAAAACACTGTAGACCAGTGACCCTTACAGAGATGGAAAGTTTCTTCAGACATCTAGATGCCGTATGAAAGGAATTATATATATATATAACCAAATGAGTACTGCAAGATGTTGAGCTTCTATATGTGAAATTCCATATTAGTGCAACAAACAAAGATTCAGAAAAATACAATGAGGCCTTCATGATTAAAGCTGTGACAATCTTAGGGACTAGTGACTATCCTTCAACTTGGTAATGGGCGTTGCAGAAAATCTACAAGGAACATGGCACTGAGTAGTTAAAGGCTGTAGTGCATCCTCTTAGGAGGATGTGGAGGGACATAGACCCTGCTCATCCTGTCCAGTACCGTGAGACAAACAGAACACATAAAAAGGGTGTGGG
The DNA here is from genome assembly GCA_019843815.1 of Montemys delectorum. Classification (NCBI taxonomy): domain Eukaryota; kingdom Metazoa; phylum Chordata; class Mammalia; order Rodentia; family Muridae; genus Montemys; species Montemys delectorum. Next base: position 4,663 of record JADRCD010238410.1, read on the forward strand.
GTGGAAAGATAGACTTTCTTCATGCATCTAATCTCAGGGCTGTTGAACATGATTTGAAATGTAATAGGTATTGGATAAGTGGTTAGTGGAAAATGTAGATAACAAAATGGATGGACTAAGGGGAGGGACCTGGGCATGGCGGTACACACTAGTTATCCTGGCACTTGGGAGACTAAGTTGAGTGTCAAGAGGGTGGCCATGATTCTATACCAGTCTGAAATACTAAGAAATTACTATGTCAGCTAGGGAAAAATAGCAAGACTAAATCAAAACACACACAAGGAGGTGTGAAACGGGGGGATAAATGTTCTATTTCTCAGAGAACTGTGTTATTTCATTGATTATATGCTGGTTTTCTATCATGGGCTCATACTGTATACTAGGATACTGTCTTAGTTAGGATTTCTACTACTGTGATAAAAGCACCACGGCTTAAAGCTTGTGGGAAAGGGGTTTACTTCATCTTACAAATCTTAGGACATAGTCTATCACTGAGCGGAAGTCAGGGTAGGGACTCAAGAAAGAGACTGAGCAGAAGTCATGGAGGAGCACTGCTCACTGGCTTGCAACAGCGATTGCAGGATATTTGATTACACTGTAAACCTTGAGACTACGAACTGGAAAAAAATCTGTTTCTTATCGTGGTGGTGTGGCTCAGCCCTAGCACACACCTTTAACCTCAAGAGCTTTCTGTAAACAAGAGTTAAATAAAGTCAGCAATGGGTTGAGATATAGGCCAAGCCACCAGTTGACAGGAAGTACACATAAGAAAATTCAAGAAAGAGAGAGGAAGGTCTTTGAGTTGAAGGGTATTTAAGGCAACATGGACAAGAAGGAGGCTTTTCCTTCCAGGATATCAGTGGAGTGGGAAGGTCAGCTGGGTGCTTTCTCTGCCTCTGAGCTAGCAGGCTTTCATCCAAGCATCTGGCTCCTGAGTCTTCATTGGTAAATCAAATGTTGGGCATTCTGTTTTTTAAATGAATAGCTCACCTACTTCCTTATAGCATCTAGCACTACCTGCCCAGGGGTGGTACCATCCACAAGGCACTGGTCTCTTCCCATGTCAGCTGCCAATCATGAAAATTCCTTATGGATCTGTCTAGGTCAATATTCTGGAGGCGTTTTCTCAATTAAGATTCCCACCTGCGAGATATATCTGTTTATATCAAGTTGGAAAAAAAAGCACAGAGACCAAAATTAATTTTCAAATAAAAATCATATTCTGTAAATTTTTCTGAGGATGGAAAGAAATTAGCATGGGGCATGACTGTCAAAAAGTTAAGAAATATGAGGAAATTCTGTTTCTCTCTTAGAGCCATGGCTATCCAATTTTGCTGTGTGTGTGTGTGTGTGTGTGTGTGTGTGTGTGTGTAAACTCTGTAAATTGCCCAGTTAATTGTGTGCTTGCATGTTAAGATTATTGTCTCCAATAATCCATTATTGTTACCTGGCTCATTGTGTTCTCAACTTGAAAACTCTTTGCAGAATCTGCTGACCACCATTAATCACTAAAGATATAGATAGCATTTAGATGTAAGCACATCATCTTGAGCTTTGCATTTCCCATTCTAAAAAAGAAATGGAAAACAATATAAAGTTGTACAGGTTTTCTCCAACACCCTAGCCTTCCTCGTTGTAGTCTTGGATGGGTACAGGCATTAAAAAGAATATAAAAATAGTTTTAATCATAGTCATATGTTGGGACGCAGCGCTTGCCACCATGGCCATGGCACACCAGGGTGCCGCTAGGTGATGACAAATCTAAAGAGATTGGGAGAGATGACTCAAGTACCGCCTGAGGTCCGATACTCTGGGCATGGACTCGAGTGTCTGTTCACACACTCGCTCTGCCACCAAATGGGTGTCTGCATCCCGGTCCTCAGAGAGCGGAGAACAGCTGAGGGAGTCACAGGTTCTAGCTCCTTTGGAATCACACTAGACACTGCAGAGGAGCTGAGAACAAACTGAGGGGCTCCAGAGCAGCTCAGTCCACCTGAGGCCAAAGGGAAAGAGCAGGCAGGGGCAGGAAGTGGCGCCCAGTGGTTCAGGTACCACACGTATAAGCTGGGGCTCAGGAGTTCTCAGTACAGTCTCTCGGCTGCAAGCGCCAGGCCCACATAGTGCATCTAGTTGAAAAGAGGCAATGCATGGTTGTAAGATGTTTTATGGTAGAAAAGAGAGAGAAAAGATAGGAAAATAGGGGCCACACTTGGCCATACCGGCCACAGGGAGAGAGGGGGAAGGGAGAGAAGAAGAGAGAAGAGGAAAAGGAGAAGAGCGAGGGGAGGGAGCAAACTGCTCCTTATATGGTGGGCTGGGCTATCTGCCTGTGGGGCGGGGTATGCCTGGCTGTGGGTCAGGGCATGCCTGGCTGTAGTCAGATGATTGGAGGTAGAGTCCAGCCAGAATGCTGGGAGCGTGGAACAGGCTAGTGGGGTTGGAGGGCTCAGGGAATCAGCCTGTGTCTAGGAATGTGTCTCTATTGTTTCTGTCCCTTGTGAAATCATTCACTGGGTCTCTGAAAGTTGAGACTCACTCAACCAAAACACAGACTGCTCTTTCATGGTCCCACAGTCATAGATCTAGGTAGACAGATAAATATATACAGATAAAAGATACCTGCTTACCCTAGTAATATGTGGCTATGTCTACCTACTTCTCCCTACCTGACCACCTATCCTTATCTTACCACACTTCACCACAGTGATGCACCAATAGCCATGGCATACTACTTTTATTGCCATATTCCTCTTTAAGAGGTCAATGTACACGTGATTCCTAAGCTGCCTGTTTCAGAAGCTTTCCACAAAGCACGTATGGCTCTTCTCCATCAGATAAGATCTTCCGAAAGACACGCCTCCAGCACTGTCTCACCATGCCTCCCAGAATTGGGAAAACATGGAGGCCAGAGTGTGCAATGAGAAGTGGCTCCTCCTTTGAACCCCTTTTTCTAAGGAAAGTAAGGACTGAGTCTGCTGCCCTTGCTGAGGGAAACAGAGGGAAAGCTAAGCACCTTTGGGCACCTCTCCCTTTCCCTCCACAGATTACTACCATTTCTTTAGTGGAGTCTTACCAACATGGCTTTCCCTCTGAATTTGCTTTGCCACTTTTCTACTTACTGTGCTGTGATGGTGGAGTCTCAAGGATGCTAAACCAAGCACTGGCCCCTGATTTCACCATGTGCTTAGTAAACTTTGTTACTAATATAAACTGACTCTCTAGATAACACTCTGCAATTTACCTTTTGACAGCAGCATTGCAGGGACTAGGGAGATGGCTCAGTGGGTAAAGTGAGAGCCGTAGCTCAGATCCCCTCACACTCACAAAAACACCAGGCAGTGCCTATAATCTACTCAGGAGGTACAGACAGGATCCCCAGAGCCAGCTAGCTAGACTAGACTAATTGGTGGACTCTGCGTTCAGTGAGGGATCTCACCTTCATGTATACAGTATAAAATAATCAAGGGATATGCCCTGCATCAATCACACACTCACATCTGCACATGCACACCCACACATGCAAACATACATTCACACGTACATACACACAAGCAACATTGTATGAAATAACATTTTATGTGGGTTACATGTATCTATAGTCTCTTCCTTTCACCATCCTGAAGGATACCATTAGAAGAACATGTGACCTAAGATTCACTTTTATTTAAATTATTCCAAATTATCCTCCAAAATACTTGTATACTTCTCCCAACACTTTGCAATTTATCAGTGTTCTGTCTCGAACACTTTATACTGGCAAACTTATTCCTAGGATGAGGGTAAAAACAATCATTTTATTTGGCTCTTTTTTTGTCTATGATACAGAAATTTGGCACATTCCATTACGCTATGCTTAAATTTTTCATAAGGCAACTCATGAGTACAAATGTCCTTGGTTTCCATTGTGAAATGCAGCCTGTCTGTTTGCAGGTTTAACCATGACTAAATTCTGATAATGAAGTTAGAAGCCATAATTTTGTGCCAGACTTTCTATATATCTGAGTCATTTGTATTTTCTCAGGATGATGGAGCCTGGTGTAGATATGCCATTGTAGACAACAAACTCCCTTTCTCCAACAATAGCATGCTGACATGGAACTTTTTCAGTTATTTCTTTGCTGGGGCTATTCTACAGAGCCACACAGCCTTTCCAGTGTGTAAAGCAATAAAGCAGGAAGTGGGGAGACAGTATCACCTGATTCCCTTACAGACCATTCAAAAATCCAAGATAATTGCACATTTAAATGCTTCATATTACATTTGAATCCCTATATCTTTGAAGGCTCCTTGTATCAGGGTTATTAAAAGTATTCTGATGTTAGGGGTGGGGTTCTTTGGTTTATTTTAATATATATTTCTTTTTATCTTGTTGAGTACCTGCAAATGTGCCTGATGCTCTCAGAGGTCAGAAGAGGAGGTTGGAGCTCCTGGAACTGGGGCTAGAGGAAATTGTGAACTGCTTTGTGGGATCTGAGAACTGAATCTGGGTCCTCTGCAGGAAGTATTCTTAACTACTAAGCCATCTCAGTTTCACTCTTAATTGAAATGAAAACAGTAAAACAAAAAGAAAAAGAAAAGAAAAAAGAAAAAGATGATGAAGATAATGAGAGTTCAGTCAGCAATCAAATTATTTTGAAGACTTATGTGATAATGTATGTGCTCATCGTGCGCGTGTGAATGTGTGTACTCATGTATACATCCATGACCATGTGGAGTGGGTTTGTACTTTGAACACAGAAATGTGATGTCTCATATACATTTTTTTTTGTTTTTTGGTTTTTCGAGATAGGGTTTCTCTGTATAGCCCTGGCTGTCCTGGAACTCACTCTGTAGACCAGGCTGGCCTCGAACTCAGAAATCTGCCTGTCTCTGCCTTCCAAGTGCTGGAATTAAAGGTGTGCACCACCACCGCCTGGCCTCATACACAAATTTATTTCACGTTAAAATTCTTGGGAAGGACGTGCCATCCCACCTGCATTACATTTCTGAGGAGATGACCCTGTCCTTTGTAGCTACAAAGTCCCACTAACAGTCAATGCTGAGGGAATCCTGGAGCACAGTTGCTGGACACAGAGCTCATCAAATCTTGTTTGTAGCTTTCTGTCCTTCTGAAACTCTATATTCTATGGTTTTCAAGTTATGCCATCCACAGATTAAGAAAAAGAAAAACAGATTTTTAAAGAATATCAAATGCCAGTGATGTCAATAACCGCAACATAACTCCCAAGAAGTACTAAGCAGAAAGCCAGAGAATATCTACTAGACTCCCAGCTCCTGAAGGTCATCAAGTCTGTGGCTTCATCCGTCATAAAGCAGCATCTACCCAAGACAGTTATGCAGAACAAGCAGTTAGTCAATACAGGGAAAGGATGCAGGATGCTTACAGGGCCTGTTGCTCTCTGCAGGCCTGGTTTGGGTCTGAACCATGTTTCTCCTCGATTCACTCAGGACTTTGTGCTATAAATGAGTGGCCTCTCCCTGCTTGCTGCGCACCAGGCTTTTGCCCATCTGCTGCCATTACTTCCCAGCTCTGTTGTATTGCATGTGGTTATCCTTCAGTGGGTCATTATGGCATCTGGTTGCCCACCTTGTGTATGCCCCGTTTCAGTCCACCAGGCAGCAGCTGTCTGCACACCCTGCCCCCTCCATCAGCTGCACAAGTCCAACCCAGCCAAGCCTGGTTTCAGAAATCATCATTCCATTGCTTGAGGGTTGGCTGAACTCCAGGGCTTGGTTACAGGGGTCCTTGTTCACTGTTTACTGTTCCTATAGATACGTTTCTCAAAAACCAGATGTGTTGGCCACAAGGAATTTCAGTTTCAAGGTTGTGTACCAGGATGCATATGGCCAGATCTTTATCAGCTGTCATTTTTTTAAGCAGTAAAAGAAGTCACATTAATAATAATAGAGAGATGATCTCATTATGTATTAAGACTGGACTTACAGAAACCCCAGCTCTCATCCAGAATTGATTTTAATAGAGCAGTGATGCCAGTATCATAAAAATCCATACGCTTTCCTCTGCTTCCTTAAGTAGATGATGTCTAAGGATTTATAGCTATTAGCACAAGGCTCAGATACACGCTCTATACCATTTGTAGCATTTAGTAGTAAATTGACTCTCTAAGACTCAAGCTTACTGTTTTCACGTAAGAATTGTATCTAACTCTACAGAGTATGTCAAAATCTTGGAGCTTTCAAGTCTTATCAATGAAATAAACTTCATGGCCTTTATCATAGACATCTTAACTTTTTTCTTACTTTTATATAAACCATATGATCTTTAAATGTGTCTTTAACATAAAAAATATGCCCAAACAATATTAGGATTATAGATATGTAGAATCAGGAGGAAAAGCATTGTCAGTGAATCCTGAAACCAGATCTAAGCTCAGCATCCCTCTTCCACCAGGAGTGATGACAATATCCTCTCATCCATCAGGAGTCATGACAAGACCCCAGTGCCTGAAATCACATAGACCATGGGTCTTTTCCCTATAAGTACATGACAATGATGGAATCTATCCTATAAATTAGGCACAGTAAGAGACTAACAGCACTAAGTAATAACAAAAAGAATCATCTCAGCAATCTACCATGATCAAAGTTATTTAAACGTATATATTGTTTATATCTGTAATTTTTTTTTATTCAATGCCTCTAAAACACAGTTGACTGTCTACGTGAAGGCTCCTGAAGTGGAATCTCAGATAACAGAGGACATGATGCCATTTAAAGGAGACAGACGTATCTTCCTCTACCACCCTTGCCACTCAACATCTCAGCTTGGGTCACTGCAAAAGTTTCTGTGGGAGTGAGAAGTGGAGAAAAGTCGGTCAATCCCCGACGTGAGGGAAGGGGAGTTGGACTCTGAAACAGGGAGAAACGGGATGACCTTCTCAGACACAGGCCAGAACCCAGGCCAGACCCTGGTCAAGCTATTTTGTTCCTGGTGCCAGTAAACACCACTAACCCTCCATGGGGCCATTGTTGATGTTTCTCCATTATGCAGATGTTGAACCCCGGACTCAGAAAGGACCATGTGTCCAAGATCAAGTCTATCTAGCAGGCAGAGCTAGAGCTGTTCAGCCCTTCTCGGCCACACCTTGGAGCATGCTGTTGTAAAGCCAGCAGCCCACCTACACCAGAATTGAGCCAATGGAAATAATTACAAGGTTTTATTCAAGGCAAAATGGAAAGCAGAAACCCACAGCTCCTTTCCTGGAGGATTTTATTAAGCTGAGGTAGTATAAATAAGAAGTCAGGAATGGGTAGGCCAGAGTGGTGCACCTTCTTGATATTGTTTAAATAGGTCAAAAGGGTAAACTAGCTTCTAAGGTAAACAGCAGGAATAAAGTGCGCTCTCTTCTCATGCCATTTTAAACCAATTTCAAAAAATAACTTTTAAAGTTCTATGTTTAGTTTAAACAGTATAGCAACTGGATTAGTAAGGGTGGTGAGAAGCTAGGAGGGAGTCCAGGGTGTGAGCAGCAGGCCATGAAGCACATATGTGATGTGCCTAAATGAAATCCAACCTTTTGAATTAAAAAATTAATTAAAACTATGAAAACCCATTATGTCAACTAGCATCCCAGGTTAGAACTTGGACACCTTATTTACGCTTTCTTAGGAACTCCCTAGAACATTCCTGTGTTTTCGATACCTGCCACCACCTTTCTGGAGACACATCTGTACCACGCCCTGACTCTTTCATTCCTGTGTATGCTGTACTGTGTGGTTATTTAAGTCCAACAGGGAAAACATACTATATAAATAAATCTTTATTACTGTCAGCATTGTTAAAGAATTGCCTGTTCTTACTTTGAAATCACCACCTTACTGAGGCAGAGAGGTTCCTGCTAGGCATTTTAAATTAGGGAAGACAGTTTTATTGTCAAGGCAGGTCAATCAAATTATAATTGGCTCTAATTTACACTCCCACCAGCTGTTAAATTCTTTACCCGGAGCACTCAAAGTGGCAGGAAATTCTTGCTGGCTTTGTGAATGCTTCAAAGAGAATCCCTCTCAATCAGATCCTCAAACCAAAGACCTTGTAGTTTTTTACCAGCAATGAGGAGAGCACCATTTGGTTCTGCCTGGAGAGCAGGGCTTGACTTGGACTGAGCCAGGCAGGACAGGCCAAGGATGGGCAAGCACTTTCTCCATTGAGGGCCAGTCTTGACCAGTGAACACTGCTACCATAGAGGAGCAAGGAGAGACTTCTTAGGCCACAAGGCCACAAAGATGTCTTTTCTAAGCCCTTGGTAATGGGATTTATAGTGCAGGGAAAAAAATATAATTTGAGCACTTCAGACAAGATGGAACACGGGTGCAGGGGTGAGGGCAGCATTCTGTGTAGTTGTGTGTAAGGCGTTTGTGTGGCAGAAACTCCTGCTGCTTTGGCTATCTGAGGGCTCTGGGTAACTAACACCAAGGAAAATCTTTTCCAGGTAGACACACACCCTTCAGAAAAGTGAGAAGCCTCGACCAGTGAACTCCTAAAAGTGCCATTTTCCTGCCTTGCCAGGATCCTAGGGCTGGGCTCTATACAATTTTGCTGAGGGCAGTTTTGAGATCCTGTGAGGGTAGCAAGAGGAAGGGTTGACAGAAGTGAAAACAGCGTCTCAAAAAGGAATAGTCAACACTCCCTTCATCTTTGGTGAATTTTTAGAGAATCTGTTTGACTATTTCTAAGGAAACTAATTTAAATAACTGAAAGGAATTTTTCCTATTCTTGCTAACAGGCGGCATGGATAGTTCTCAACAGTCTCAAAGTACAGGCCTGAGGGGCGATTGGTGCGTAAAAAGCGCGGTGAAGAACGAAGGCTCTTGTATCTTCGGATTTGGAGTGGGCTTCAGAAAATTCAACGTTGTAAAGACAAAATGAAATACGAGGCTAGAAATAAGAGCTGGGACAGCTCCCAAACAAACCTTCTCAGGAAGCAAGGTAGGAATACACTTGATGGTAGGATAGTCACAACGGTCCTCGGCAGAACGACACACTGGAAGCAGCCCAGCTCTGCTCCGCGAAGGACATTTCCTTAGGAGTTTCATCAAAGTACACACACCTTTAAATGATTTTTATAAAGAGTTGTATTGGACCACACAGGAAGGTATTAAACAGTGAAAATATGTAAACCAGGGAAACAGGATGCCAACGGCTTAGACTGTGATCTTATACTTATAAAAGCATATTTATTGCATATCCACACTACAAATACAGAAAATGCTGTGTATGAGTGGCTCTTTCTAGATGAGAAAGGTTTGCAGACAAGTTTTAAGTGGTTTTTTTTCCTCTGTTTTTTTCTTACTTTTAATTTTACAATCATAATGACTGATGCATATTAATTGTACCAATGAGTAGAATTTGCTGTGACATTTCCATACATACATACATCACACATCATGTCCATCTGTCTTCTTTTACTCTCAGTCACCTCCTGTTTTGGATCTTACTTTTTCCTGGAGGGCAGATGCTGAGCCAGGGTCTCACTGGCAGCACACGCTGACCTTAAACTCACAAGCCTTCTCTGTTCCTGCACACTGCAGAATGGACACGCACAACTACTGCTGGAGCCCTTTTTATAAACAACAGCAACAACCAAAACAATAAGTGTGTGCAATTAATGTAGTTTTGCAATGCACTGCTCAGGTGTGCATCCAATGTGGTTTGTAATACAATGCTCGGGTGCATAAATGCCCATATTTTTCATTTTGCTAAACCAAAATATTCTCTGAGACCCAAGGTTTAGGACAGACAAAGCACAACTGGGGCTCTCTTGAAGAGTCAAGAGTCAAAACCAACACAGAAACTTTGGAAGAACGCAAACTTCCTTTAGATGATTGTCTAACTTTTACTCCATCTTTTAGACCTGTATGCAGCTATGTGCCTGTGCTGTGCAAAGAGAGGCAAGCACTACTTTTTTCCTGCTCAGAATATGAATCTACAATTTCTGGGGCCATCATAACAAGATAGAGACTTAAGCAGAGATTCATTGTCAAGGTAAAGGGTCACCCCAAATTTGAGGCTAGCTTGGTCCAAGACAGTTTTTTGTTTGTTTGTCCTGTTAGGTTCTATCCTAGGTCTCTGAGTCATGCAGCTTCCAAATCGTGGCCATCTAGGCAGTGTCTAGCATGGGGTTCCTCTAGTGGCACGGTCCTCAAGTTAGACCAGTCCCACATGGGTTGGCCACTCCCACGTGAGGAGCTGTCTTAAGTAAACAAATTAATATACTGACAAAAAGACCACATCAATAAAAACTATATCGGTAAGACTGTGTGTGTCTTACAGTCTCTGAGGATGAGGAAAGAGAAAGTAGAGAAAATGAGATACTCTCAGTGCAAAATATTTCCCGTACTACACTTTAAGTCTCAGTGAATGATCTTAATTAGCTCATGATTAGAACTATTAGAGCAAATGTTGTTAAACCAAAGTGTACATGTGAGCATCTATAAATGGGCATTTTCAACCTGGGCCCAGACAACCTCTAAGCTATGTGGCAAGCTGTGTAGCCCTCAAGCACTCTGTCTTTTTAATCTTTTATTGTTGTTGCTGTTGTTATTTGTCTTTGTTTCATTTTTAATTACATGTCTTTGGAGGGTTGAGTGCGCATGCGTTAGTAAAGGTGTCCAGAGACTAGAAGATGGAGTTGGATGTCCTGAAGCTGGAATTACAGGTGTTTGTGAGCTACCCCCTGCCTCCAGGTGCCACCTTGATGGCAAATTGTGTCTTCATTTTTATGATTATTATAAACACAAAAAGCTTGGATCTAGAGAGATAACTTAGCAGGTTAATTTTCTTGCTCTCACGGAGGATCTGGGTTCAGTTCTAAGCACACACATGATTGCACACAACCATCTGTCACTGCAGTTCTCATGGATCTGATGCCCTCATCTAGCCTCTGTGAGCAGCAGGCACACACGGTCACATGCACAGGTGCTAACAAAACCGCCACATATATAAAACAAATCTCAAAAAATTTAATATAAAAACTTCATGTAAAATTTAGCTCATTTGAATGACTAATTTATATCCCAGTACAATTATGAGATCTCAGAATCTCATTGGCATTGATGCTTATTAAAAGACATCTTATTTTTAATTATATGTGCTTGCCTGTATGAAGTTATGTGTACATGAGTACAGGTACCTACAGTCACCCAGAGAGGGCTTTAGCTATCTCAGAGCTTGAGCTACAGGTGGATACAGATGAACTAACCGACATGGGTGCAGGGAATCAAACTGGGATCCTCTAAAGTTAGCAGTGAGTGCTCCTAACCACTGAGTATCTCTGGAACTCTAGCACTGATATTTTGGATACATGAATTCTTCATGAGCAAATGGAGAATGTACTAAGGCGAATGTATTTGCATCATCTGAGCATCATGGGCATGCAAATGCAGTGTAAGTAACAGTGTCAGCAGATAAAATGGTGAGGAACTTGAACTGTCACAGGCCCCTCTTTTGCAAATGCTTATCTGAGACAAATTCCTAGGCCCCAGCCATTGTGTCATGACTATTTTAGCAAAAGAACTTCCAAGGAAACCCATCAGACATGAAAAGGGGGCAGACTGAATTTCATTTTGAGGAGGATTTTTTTGTTTTTTTTGTATTGTTTGTTATTTGTTTATTCTTGAGACAGGATCTCTCTACATACCTTAGGCTGTCCTAGAACTTACCATGTAGACAAGGCTGGCCTTGAACTCATAGGTATCCACCTGCCTCTGCCACCTGAGTGCTGAGATCAAAGGCGTGAACTACTGCACTCAGATGAAGGAGAATTTTGAAGAGATGTATATAAAATCTTATTTGTTCTGTGATCAGAAGCATCAAACTCTCCACTACTGTTTACATTTTGAAAATACTTTATCATATAATTAATCTTCAAGTTATTGTCATAGAATCACATGTAAAAATTGGAGGAAAATGAGGACCACCATATTTGCAAACATCACCTTTTGAAATGTTTAAATTTGTCTGTCAAAATTGTAAAATTCACTGAATCACGTATAGCAGCCTTGGGAAGTTTAGAGAATTTCATGGATTCTCTTTTCAAGGGATCTTTCCCCCCTCCCTGTGACTGCCAGCATGCGGTTATGTCTTCCTTCTGTGGTGAGGCAGTTGTAGACCCCAGCTTCCTGAACTGGGCATCTGAGGCTAATGAGACTTAGGATGGAGGGGCCTAGCCTGTGGCACAATGCCAGCAACCCGCTACAAAAGCCAAGCGCTCCTCCAGCCTGTGAGTTCAGTGACCACGGCTCAAATGGAACACAAAAGGTGTGGGAACTGCAAAGACAAACGATGCCTGGGCAATCATCAGAGCCTGGATCCCTCTGTGGTTTCTCCATCACTCTGAGCCATCTCTTTATTATTGCCCTGTTTCTGTCTTGATTTAATTTTTATTATACTTTAATGGGGGTGGAAGCAGTTGCAAAATGGGGACCAAGACTATTGACCTCTCCAGTGCCTGGTGAATCACTGGTTCCCAGTGCTCTCCAGAAAGAAGGTTTTAAAGTGAGTAGCATGTAGACTCTTTGAGAATCGTTAGAGCAGTAGCCTTGCTGCCTTCTCTGCCTATTTCATCCTGAGTCATTTGACTGCACTTATTTACAACACATGGACTGGGACAGATAGTGCTGCAGTTAGGCGTGCATGTAGTTTCCCATGATAAGGAGTAGTGTTATGCTATGGGGGCTGGGAGGATGGCTCAGTGGGTAGAAAGCTTCCCATATACCCACAAAGGCCTAATTCAGATCCCTAGAATCTGTGTAAAGCGGGACACAGTAGTTCATCTGCAACCCTAGCATTTCCCAAATGAGAGACAGGGTATTGTTAGAAGCTCACAAGCTACGTAGTCTGCCTCACACTGCAGTAAACCAACACATCAGATTATTTTCTGTAATACAAACATCCCCTGGCACTTACATGCCCTGGCATGCATACACACACATGCACACACACACACACACACACACACACACACACACACACACACATACACACACACACGTTTACATTCACATGCACACACACATACACATGCACACTCACACACAAAAACACACACATACACACACAGAATAGTATTATGGTCTGGTTGCAAAGTCCTCTCACCCCCCTGTTTCAGTACATGTGCCCAGCTTATGACATTGCTTTTGTGGGACCTGTAGGAGCTGGGACTTACCTAGGAGAAGTGGGCCACTTAGGGGACAGGCCTTCAGAGGTATAGTCCAGCTCTGAGCTTTCCACTCCCTAGTCTACCAAGATGTGAGCAAACATTCTCATGGTTCTACAAGGCCTGCTCGGATAAATGTGAACTCAACCACCTTCATCCCAAGAGACTGTGGGTCATAATGGAACCTCCTTCCCACAAGCTGCTCTTACCAGCCTCGTGTGACAGCAATGGAAAAATGACTGACTGAAATAGCATTTAAAAGTACCAAATGATGCCACCTGCTCTTGCTCCAGGAGAAGAACAATCTCATGCCTGCATCTAGCTTGAGTTTAATGGGAATTTTTTAGAGAAGTTTGATAGAGAAAAAAAGTGAATGTGGGTGACTTTCTTTTTCTAATATTTTATTGGTTCTTTGTGATTTTTTACATCACCCCCAACCCCACTCATTTCCTGTGCAACCTCCCCTCCAAAAAAGACTAAAAGAAGATAGAATTAAAAACAAAAAGATCTTGTCTTGGAAGCTATCGTGTGTCACAGTGTGTCACAAAGTATATTGGGTGACTTTCATTATCTAAAACCCTTAAGAGATTTTCTTGGGGTTTAATAAAAACTGTGAATAATAATGTTCTGCGTAATGGATCTTCTTTGTTTTTTTTTTGTTGTTGTTTAGAAACAAATAAAACTAGATGAATTATTAATGTAAAGCAAATTGTTTCTGTACATTTAAAGTCACTTTTTATTTCACGCATATATCTGTATTAAGCTCTTAAGAGTGTTTTACTGTGGATTACAGAACAGTTGGAATGGCATCTCAGGAACCATCAAAGGATGCTTAGGGTGGTTTAGGGAAAGCAAAGAATGATCCAAATGAGATCACAAAATGAACCTGTGGAATTCCGGGTAAGGGCCAGCAGACCCCTCTCACTTCTGATACCAACCTCAGACCATGGTTTCCAAGGTCTCTCAGAGTTCTAATAATTCACTAGAACCCTCTGAAAGCTGCTACAGTCTTTACTGTGCTTCAATACACTATAAAGTAGGGTGCTCAAGGTTCCAGAAATTGGGCTTCCAAGTCTTCTCCTTATAGACTTGTAAATGGTGTTAACTTTGTGTTAACTTTCTTGGCAATAATATCAATAGAAGCAAGGGTACTGAAATTCTGGATGTTCCCTTAAGTCCTGGTGTCCTGAGGTTTTATTGTGGGGACATGGCCAGCTGCAAACATGGCTGACCTTTGTTCTCTAGTCCTTCAAAGGGAAAGTGAATTCCACATGGCTCAAAGCCACCATCATGTGGTCCAACACTACCCATTATATATTTAAGGTGTATTCAACTCCATTTCTCATGTTTATCAACACAATGATATCATAAGAAAGATCTTGTATATTGCAATGGGATCAACATGATATACCATATTATGGCCATGGAACAATTCTATTCCATTACAGAACAAATCCATAAAATTACTAAAGTATCTGCTGTTCTTCACAACACACTTGACCTTTGCCCATGTAGTAGGCTTATTATGGACAGGTGTCATTACAGTTGACCATACTTTAATTGGTTCTAAGGTCCAAGTCAGCAGTCCAATGTGACAAAGCCACTCTCTCCACCTCATTTAATAATCTTTTACTAAGACCATTTTTATAATGTGCTATCAGATAGCTGGGCCTTCCTCCCTCCCTCCCTCATGGAGGGCAGAGTACAGTTCACAATGTTTCCTATGTCTGGTAAGTGAACTTCAGAATGTCTTATTTTGACCTATCCTTGAAGCAAGGACAATCTCAGTACAACAACATAAGTTACAAGTTTCCCTTACAGGATGGGAACAAGTCTTTGGGCACCAACCACTAGAATGAAGAATTACTTCCCCATGCTTACAAAATTCCATCTATTAAAACGTTCAAGAGGACATGTTGATTTAGGTATCAGCCCTTCCCAATACTAAATCATAATATGCATTATATTCGTAATTGTCAAGAGTTGTTTCCACCCCTCCCAGACCCCACTGCAGATTCAAGCATGCTTGTCTCAAGCTGTCCTCCAAGGCCCCCTTTTCTGTAAATGGGCTGCCCCCTTACCTCTAGGACAGGAGAAGAGTGAAACATTCCAAGAGGAAAACTAATTTTTGTGCCCTTGAGAAGAGTCAGAAGGTAAATCATTTCTCTTCTCACTGTCCATTTCATGATATGAAAGTCTGCCATGGAAAGGACAAGCTAAGTCCAGCCATGGGAGCTCACTGATGGAGAAAAGACTCAATAGGTGTTGCTAGCTGACTGCCTCAACTTCCCCAGCCAGTTTGTGCTAGGTGTTGGACAAATCCACTTTGAGGCTCTCTTTGGCTACTGCTACCTATTCACTTAGAAGCTCCACTAGAGGGAACTCTGCCTTGTCTGGGAACTCCATCTGGCTGTCTCAAAAGGGCTTCCCCAGTCCACTTCTGCTGCGTGATGTGTGTGTGTGTGTGTGTGTGTGTGTGTGTGTGTGTGTGTGTGTCCTATTTCATAAAGTTTTGCTATCTTCTTGATACTTTCTATTTATTCTTTTACTATGGCTTAATGAACTCACTAGTTTAAAAACTAAAACTTTGGCTCTTGCAGATCATTCTCCAGACCATACAATACTGCCCAGCTGTGCCTACCCATTTCTCAAAACACTCACCTCCCATCTCCCATCTTTAACTTTCCTCTGATCTTCTCATTCTAAAGCGCATTTCCCCAAATGCCACTGCTCATGAAAATAAATTTAGCTTGTCTCATGAAACACAGAACTCTCTGCTA
The DNA here is from genome assembly GCA_019843815.1 of Montemys delectorum. Lineage (NCBI taxonomy): Eukaryota > Metazoa > Chordata > Mammalia > Rodentia > Muridae > Montemys > Montemys delectorum. The sequence goes on from JADRCD010238410.1 coordinate 20,618, forward strand.
AGCCCCTTTTCTGTCTTGTAGGTCAATGGTATGTTTCCCACCACATATATTGCCATTGTATAATAACATCATGGATACAGTTAATTTACATTTATCATATCAAAAATGCTGGATCCATCACACTCAGGTGGAAGAGGTGGAAGTGGTAGTCACAGCTAAAAAAAAAAAATGTAGTGTGGGTATGCCTCAGGTCTCCCATAGCCTTCTTCACTGAAGTACCAGGCTGTTGCCAATGGAATGCCTTCTGGTACCCATGGCCCTGATAACATCAAGAATCTTTGGTCCTTTCCTGCTCTGTTTGATAGACTTTATATTCACAAAACCAGAGTAGCATGTGTTTGTGCATAATGAGCTATGGTACATCAGGAACGCCACTGTAATATTTTATCCATTATAATCAGGACTCTTTCTAAATATCTGATCATCCAAATATTTATGCACATAGTCAGCTAGGACTTGTATACCACATGGTCCATAGAAGAGCTGGGAACAGTTCCCAGAAACTCCTTCCCAAATGATAACCTGTGTAATACAAGCAATCTGAAAAATGAGTCCAAAGATACTTTCACATGATTAGAGTTCTGCCCACTCCTTTACCATAATCCATTTATTATTTTACTGGATGACCAGCATTTCCCAGAGCAGAAATACTCAAGTTTGTAGCTTATATTCAACATTGTTGAGTTGTTAAAGATAAGGTGCTAGGGACAAACAAACCTGCACTTCCTGAGTATGCATATAGTTCTAACAGTAACATACAGTGTATATAGTGTATATATGGTATGCCATATAAACATTACATATATATATACATATATATATATAAGATGATGCACAATGAGATTAAATATAAGAAAAAGTGGTAAGTCATGATAAACAGATGTATAAGGCTGTTGCTAGCACAAACCAGAATACTGCTTGACAGTAAAGTTTTTAACATGAAATAGACTTAAAAATAACCATATACAGTACAGCACTATAAACATATAAGCCACATAAATTGTTTATTATCATCATCAAATATTATGTACTATACCTAATTGTTCATTCCTTACTTTTATTTGAGTGGGGAAGCAGGATGTTCACTTCCACCAGCACCGCTCCATACAGATGAGCAGTGTTGTTTGTAGCCAACCTTTGCTACTCTGTGGGTTCTTTTGTTCTCCACCCCCTTCCTTCCACTCTTTCAACATCCTAACACTAGATAGGAGAAAAAAAGGATAGAGAGGAGAGGGAAGAGATCCACAAATAAAGTTAGGGGTGAAAAAGGGGTGATATCATTGTTAGACTGCTTCCTGATGATTAGGGGTGTCGACTACCATGGGGCAAGTTTGAACTTCACTGTCAGGATATCTAATTTCTTCTTATTCTTTCTTCTTTGTGCACAACTACTCAACAAACTGCAAGCAACAACAACCAATCAACACCCACCCCACTTCTTGGTGCCCTAGTTTTTATACATGCTCTGAAAAGTCCCCAGAATTTCAAATGCTATGCAATCATAGAAACTATCTACAGCTGGCAAAATCATGCCCCACCAGAGCATGAAGCAAATCATAGTCAGCTGCTGTGGACAATCTGAAGCAGGCCCCACATTCCATAACTGGGATTAAAACAAAAACATATTCTTATAATATTTTTATGTTTTTTTCTAAGAAACTCAAATTCTACAATTGTCACTATAGCGGTTGCTCTGTGAACTCATGATGGGTGTAGCTTTACTTAGGTGGTACGGGCTTTTTAGGCTGGTTATAATTATATGGATGACACTGTAGACACTCCATCCTTGGCCAGCATGCTGTTGTGTGGTACAGAACTGTCACAGGATTTTCCTGTCCAATTATACTAGGGTAGAGGAGGCCTGTGATTGGACAGGGAAAAGGGAGGCAGCACTAACAGTTGCAGAGACAGCGCCTCAAGAGAGAGAAGGGGAGAAGAAGAATGGAGATGGACATGAACCAGTATGGCTTGAACCAGTCACGACTGAAGGAAGGACAATCTAGCCTGATATGGTTGTCTCCAGAGAGGCTCTGACAGTACCCAACTAATAGAGAAGTAGAGGCTCACAGCCATCCATTGAACTGAGTACAGGGTCCCCAAATGAAGGAGCTAGAGAAAGGACCCAAGGAGCTGAAGGGTTTGCAGCCCCTTAGAACGAACAACAATATGAACTAACTTGTACCCTCAGAGCTCCCAGGGACTAAACCACCAACCAAGGAGTACACATGGTGGGACTAATTGCTCTAGCAGCATGTGTATAGTAGAGGATGGTCAAGTCAGTCATCAATGGGAGGAGAGGCCCTTGGCCCTGTGAAGGTTCTATGCTCCAGTATAGGGGAATGCCAGGGCCAGGAGAGGGTGGAGTGGTGAGCATGGGGAGTGGGGAGGGAACAGGGGTTTGTTCTTGTTGTTGTTTTTTGTTTGTTTGTTTGTTTTTTGGAGGGGAAACTGGGAAATATGACATGTAAATAAAGAAAATATCTAATAAAAGAAAAAAAGAA
>JADRCD010238411.1:0-14898 GCA_019843815.1 Montemys delectorum
TCGGGTGTGGAACGGGGCTGGGAAGTGCGGCACGGTGCCTCGCCGGCGCCCGGGGTCCCCGCGGTGTCCACCCCCCAGCCGGCCCTCTTCCTCCACGTCTGCAGAGGTGCGGTCCGTCCCGCACGGGGACCCTCGGCTTCCAACCGCTCTGGGACAAGACGGCCTCTCCCGACGCGGTTTACCTGCCCACCCTGCCCCCCATTCGACTTTCCCACGCCCCAGAGTCCAGATTTCCGGTGTCCCTAATCCACAGCATTCGTGTCATTCCCCTCAGGATGAAACATAAAATAAAATAAAATAATAAGAGACTGATGTGCTCCACCATTCAGGTCCGTGCATGCGGGATCTCAAAGGAGAGAGATTCCCCATTTCTGTTCCCCAAAGTTTCCCCAATGTGAAGCCTGGCTTTTTTTTTTCCTCCAGAAATATCCTAGATCGCGCCTGTTATTCTTCAGTCAAGGTTACCAGCAACCCCCTCCTCGGGGATTCAGCTCCCCCCAATCAACACTGTCACCAAACCTACAACTCCCTCTGTCAGCACACTTCAGGTATGGGAACAGCCATTCTGCGCCCGCCCGGTAGCAATGCAGCAAAAGCAAGTCGCTGAAGAGCCAAGGCACCTGCTGCTGGCGGGGCCCTTTCAGGGTTTTGTGGTCTTGGATTTTGAGAGTTCCCTCCATAATGCTTCCTGGAAGATCCTACTTTGATCCAGCTAAACCAGGTCATTGCGTTTCTGTTATCGCCCCTACCCCAAGTGTGATCCTCCTCCAAAATGTGATTATTTTATATTCCTTCCCCACACCCGTTTTCCATGGCAATGCGTGTAATGAATCATTCTCACGTCTCAGCAATCCAAAAGCTGAGGGAGAACTAGAAAGGAAGGCCTAGATATAAAGTCTGGAAATGAAGGCTCAGGTTAAAGTGATTCGCAGAATATGGTGAATCTTTTCTGAAATGTATACTTTCCAAGTCTATTCCTGCCTGGCATAAATAAGGACTGCGTTATTTTCAATATGTTCTTGACGTGTGAGTGATATTTAAATGGGTTCAGACAAAAGGTTAATCATTTTCAGCCATGACATCTTTGAGTGTGCCTGTTCCTTAATTGTACAAGTAACGAAATTATAAACGTGAAATATGATCCTAAACTAGATAATGCCATGTGGCATTAGGTTCCGTTATTATTTCACTGCCATTGTCTACACTTTTTTCCTTAACACGTTTTAACAAAGACCTTGCCCAGGAAAGGGTAGTTTTATATCGTCTGTAATTATCTATCTAGGTCAAGAAATGTTCTTCAGCCACACCAAGTTTTTAAAATGAAGTCAACACATTTTTAACAAGTTCATTTACTCAGGAGATTAAGTAATAAAAATTTTAGAAATTAAAAACAAAAAGAGCATACAGAGACCAGATGGTTCCGCAAGAAAAGCACCTGCTGCCAAGCCAGACAGCCTGAGTTCAATCCCTAGGACCAACACGATGGACGTAGAGAAATCAGTTCTCACACATTGCCCTCTGATCTCGAGAATCATGCACATATAAAATAAGTCAAATGAGGTTTTTAAACAGTCAGAAAACAGTTGGAGAGGAAGGGGAACCCCATCGGTTCTCTTTAAATGTCTTAACTGGTAATAGAAGTATATGGATTGATTGCAGATGCTATTTTCCCCCAGGGCTTGGAAAAGAATACAGGGTGACAAATGGGCAGTGCCCACTGAACCACACCCCAGCCATAAACAATTTTTTAACAAAAGACTCAAGCTGCCTGTCCTCTCTACCTATTCTAATTAGCCCTTGGGTACCACCCACAGACCAGGGTATTGAGACTTATTAAATAACCCTTTCGAAATTATTTAGAGAGGAGAGGAGAGAATTTATTTTGTTTTCTGTTTTTTTTTTTTTTTAAAGCACAAAGAGAAGGAAGAAGGTTGAACCCAATCAATTTTGCTTGAATAATTCAAGCTTAGAGACTTAATAATTAACTGAACACTAAACACATTGTGCGGGTGTTATTTTAAATGTTCTAGTTGAAGTGTGAACGTGCTTGTTAATGAAACTGAGCTTAAGCCAAAGAAAAGGGGCAGGCCCAGTGGTGGCACAACCCCTGAAGTGCTACCTCAAAACACAGGCTGTCTGGCAGGGTGCTCTTAAGAAAAAGAGTCTGGGGGAGGGTCTTTGTGAGATTCAGCTTAAGAGTCAGAAGCTTAATGTATAGCACAGCAAACACCCAGTGTGGTTGAAATAACACGAGTTTTATGAAGATGCTGACAATTAACCCTATCTTTCAGGGGAAAAAAAAGGAAGATAAGAAGGTAAAATGGTAGGTTGAGAAAGGACATATGTAGTTAAACAGCCCCCAGTGTGTAAGCTTTCCAATCAACTCTCCAACTCAGGGCCAAGAATAGAAGAAGCCATGTACCAGTTAATACTTATAACAACCAGCCCTATGCTTAACTTGGTACAACTTACTCAAGAGTAAGCAGAGTTTCAATAATGGTGAACAGGACCTGGGGAGATAGCTCTGTAGAGAAGGTACTTGCCAAGCAAGCGGGAGGACCTGTGTTCAGTTCCTCCAGAAGGCACATAAGAAGTTAAGCACAACCATGGGCACTTGGAACCTCTGCACAAGGGAGGCAAAGTCACACAGATCCCTGGGGCTCACTAGTTTGCCAGATTAGCCTACTGGGCAAGTCCCACATCAGTGCAATCACAGTCTCACACAAATGTACACCTACAAACATGTTATTAATTAATTAATTAATAACAGAGTCAAAAAACATAGTAGAACTTTGTCTGAAACTATGTACTATGTACAAACGTACAAAACTACGATTCGTACAGAGTTCAGGACTTACTATGATTCGTACAGAGTTTGTGCATAGTAGAGCTTACTCTAAAGTCAGACCTTCATATTTGAAGGTTTTATGCAGTGTCAGCCAACCACAGATAGAAAATATACTAACACTATATGCACTTTTTATCAACATTCCATAAGCAACTCAGTAAAATAACGTATTGCACTGCATTTATATTATATTAGGTATTTAAAATAATCTTGAGGCATTGGAAAATATATAAGAGGACATGTGTAACTTATTTGCAAATACTATATGAGAAACTTGAACAACTTGAATTGTGTTGAGGTTGGGGGCTGGAGTGAGGAGAGATCCTAGAACCAATCTCCAGCAAATACAAAGAAATGACTATAGTGTCTAACCCTCTGCCCCTCTTCAAACCCACAAGCCAAGGTCGAGACCTGTACCCATGAACCTTCTTTGTGCTTGAGCCATCTTCTGGATAAGTGTGGCCAGCACCTGTCCCCTAAGAAACAACTCTTTACAGCAAATGGAGAGCATCACACACAAAACACACGCGCGCGCACACACACACACAACTGGATACAATGCAGGGATCATTGGATTGTGGAGAGTCCAGACATCAGACACATCATAGCTCCTGTCTATGGCTCAGGGAACACGTAGGAGGATGGAAAGATTGTAAGAGCCAAAACAGAAGTAAGTCTCCCATGAAACCAGCTCTCCTAGAAATGGCTGCAAAAGCAAGACTGAAACAAAGGCAGTGTCAATGGTCTTTGTGGGGCTCCACCCCTAGACAGAGAACGATAGGCAACTAAGGATTGCTGGAGGAGAATTAGCCTCTCCAGGGACAAGCACAGGCCCCTGTAATGGCTTGTACAGAGCAGTTTAGCCAGCCCTCAAATCATACACATGCAACAAAAAACAGGCTTAGAAAGTTGTATCTGTGTGTGTGTGTGTGTGTATGTGTGTATGTGTGTGTGTGTGAGAGAGAGAGATATGTGGTGTGTGTGTAAGATGTGGTTGTGTGTGTGAGGGATGTATAGTGTATGTGCATGATATGGTATGGTGTGTGTGTAAGAGAGAGATGGTGTAGTATGTATGTGTGTGTGTATATATATATAGTGTGGTGTTTATGTGTAGTGTGTGGGGAGGTATGGTATATGTTACGTGATATGGTATGAGTGTGTGATATATGGTGTGTTGTATGTGTATGTGTTGTGTGTATATTGTGTGCATGTAGTGTGTGCGTGTAGTATGTGTATGTGTGTGTGTGTGTGTGTATGAGAGAGAGAGAAAGGTGGAGTATGGTGTGAGGTGTGTGTGTGTGTGTGTGTGTGTGTGTATGTATCCAAAAAAGGAGCTATCAACTTGAGAGTGGGAATGAGGACATGGGAGGGTCGAGAGGGAGGAAAGTGGGGAGGGGAAAGAGTGTAATTCTATTCCAATTTAATTTTTTTTCTCATTTTTAAAAACAAATTGAAGATATTTTACTACCTCCCCTCTAGGTCCACCTATCCTCTGAAGACAGAAACAGTAGCAAATGCTAGTCCTTGCATCTCAAACTCATTACATTCCTTAGTAATATCAGTTGCAAAGTCTCACCATTTAAAGGGGGAAGAAAAAGACTCTCTGTTAATGCTTGCTTCCTTTTAGACTTTCCCTTATTGTTAGTGGGAGGGGTGGGCACATGCCAAGGGACACAGGTGGATGACAGGGGATACCTTTCTTCCAGGGTTTGAACGTTAGGTTGGTTCCCCAACACCTACGTCTAAAGCCTAGTGAGACTGCTCTTCGGAAGAAAAGACAGAAGGCTCCTGAGGCTTGTTGGCCAGCTAGGTGGGCCAAACTGATCACCTCCAGATTCAGTGAGAAGCCCTGGCTCAGAAGCAGAGGACGATACAGATGTCAACCTAAGGCATACACACACATTCTCTCTCTGTCTCCCTCTCTCTCTGTCTCCCTCTCCCTCTCCCTTTCTCTCTCTCCCCCTCTTGTCTCCCTCTCCCTCTCTTTCCCTCTCTATCCCTCTCCCTCACTTTCTCTCTCTCCTCCTCTCTCTGTCTCCCTCTCTCTCTCTCTCCCCTTCTCCTCCCTCTCTCCCTCTCCCTTATTTTCTCTCTCTCTCCCTCTCTCTGTCTCCCCGTCTCCCCCTCTCTCCCCCTCTCTTTCTGACTCACTTCCTCTCTCTCTCCTCTCTCTCTCTCTCTCTCTCTCTCATACACACACTATGATACACCCACACATGTGCACACCTTATCAGAGAAAGTTTTTTTAAGGGACTAGGGTGTCATTCATTCAGTTGAAGAGTATATGACTGACAGGATTCAATCCCCAGCACTAACAATGAAAAACCAAAAATAAAAATTGATTTAAATGATACTCTATCTCTGACCAGCCACTGTGTGAATTTTTAACTATCATGGTTTTAATGGAAGCAGTTCTTCTAGTTTTCATTTGCTTTTATTTCTCCTCTCTCTCTCTCTCTCTCTTCCTCTCCCTCTCTCTCTCTCTCTCTCTCTCTCTCTCTCTCTCTCCCTCTGTGTGTGTGTGTGTGTGTGTGTATTTGATTAACGAGTTCACAAACTACTATTTCCCACCCGCTTGTCAGCAGATCTTGCCCATTTTGCCCTATCTTTCTGATCTCTCCTTAAAGCACTGTATACACAAGTGCTCCTACAAAGAGAATTTTCAAAACTATTTATGGCCAAGCATGCCACAGATAGCACCCACCGTTGGAGCTATTTGGTAAGTCTGAAAGGATAACTAGCGGTCTTTTATAAATTGTATCCACGGGACACAGTTGGTCAGACTCTGGGCTACCATATCACAGAATCAAGGCAGTGTGTCCCTCCTGGTCCTAGGCTGGGGGTGGAGGTGATACAGTGAGAGCTTAGATGCCGAGAGCCAGAGAGGTGAGAGTAGAAGGTTCTAGTTAGCCCACTCTGGAAACGCTGGGCACAGGACCAGTGGCTTCCATGGCACGCAGCGATAACCCGTCCACAGTCTGCCTCTCTCCGGACCTTTGAGCAGTAGTTGATTGCACCAACCATACTTCCCAGTTGGTTCCCCCTTCTTGCTCTTTCTTGGTCCCCTTTCCTGGGTCTCCCTCACCTTATGACCAACACTGGGGGCACCCACCGCGGGGCACTTTGTATCAATGGACGATCACAACTCACTTGGTTAAAGTGTGGATATAGCATCTCTGGAAGACTTGTCTGCTGAAGGTCTGGCTCCTCACCCATGCTGAGAAGCCATTGGGCCACAGTGGTTCCAGCCTCACCAATAAGTATGTTCATTCATCGATGACCTCATAGCTAATAGACTGTTGGAAGCTGGAACCAGAGTCCAGTTGGAAAAACGGAGGTTATTTGAGTTTACCTGTGACCCTCCTTCAGCTGAGGGCTGATTCTTCAGACCCTGCCTTGCCACAGTTAACCACGCCTCTCTCCAAGTGCCAGTTACGCAGGAAGTCCCGCCTCCAGAGGCTGAAGGAGAAGTTGCTGATTGGGCCAAGTTGCTAACGAACTTGGGGGAGGGGTTTTGCCTTACCTAGTCTACCTGGTTTTGCTTAACAAAGAGAATTGAATGAAAGATGGTTGACTAAAACACACCACGTGTTGGTCTTAATTTTTACAAACCCAGTCGTACATGTGGCCGCTGGTTGGCTACAGAATGGGCGGCTACATTTACCTATAAAGATTGTGTTTTGTCCCCAATATATTCCTTCCCTCCTCCCTCCTTCCCCTCTTCCCTCTTTCATTCTTGGCTACCGTGAAATAAACATCTACTAAGCTCCCTCAGCCAAGTGACTATAGACAGAAACCTCTGACGCTACAAACCTCTTAAGCTTTAAGAACAAGAGACTTAAGATTTAAATATTATTTGCCCTGGTTTGAAAAACATGACAAATTATTTAATATTCTTATTGAGAGGTTAGGTCTACATCCCCTCAAGTGACCCACTTGTAACAAATAGAACGCAGCGAAGTGAGTACTTAGCAGCTCAGGCTGGACCATGTAGGCCATGTAGCCTCAAGTGGCTCATTGGAACCTTGCACTTGACATGTAAGACACTCAGGCTGTAAGACGTTCAACTGTCCCACAGCTCCATGCTCGTAAGAAGCGTATGTCACATTCATTTGACATCTCTAGATGATGTCAATCACTAGATGTGTGAGGCTGTCTTAGTTAGGGTTTCCCATTTCTGTGATAAAACTCCAGGGTCAAAAGCCACTTGGGGAGGAAAGGGTTTACTTCAGCTTCTGGTTGTAGCCCATCATGAAGGGAACTCAGGGCAGGAGCTGAAAAAGAAATCCATAAAGGACTGCTGCTTACTAGCTTGCTCTCCACGTCTCATGTAACTTGCTTTTCTACTTAAACAAAAAACCATCTGCTCAGGAATGGTACTATTGACAGTGAACTTGGCCCCTCCACATCAATCAAGAAAATGCCCTGTAGGCTTGCCTACAGGCCAGTCTGATGGAGCATTTTCTTAGTTGAGGTTCCCTGTTCTCCGCTATCTCTAACTTGGGGTTAAATTGACCAAAAAACTAACCAACCCACTATTGCTGACAAGACCTTCCATGATCTGGTCCCCAGGTTCCCCTCTGATTTAATCTACCACCACTCCCAGGTTTATGCCGCTATCACCAATCTCCCCGACCCGTACTCCTGCCTCCAGCTACAGTTTGCCTTTCTCTCGGCCAGGAAGATTCTTTCACTGAACATAGCGTAGGCCCATTCAAGTGTTTGCTCAAACATCACGGTCAGCCACCTCCCCCGCCCATCCTGCAGTTCTCTAGCCTCATACTTTTTCCTAGCGCTCCAAGCGTTTACGGCACCGTACATAGTTTGCTTGCGTTTCTGCTTACTGGCTGGATTCCTCCCCTAAACCTCTGCTCGGTGAAGGTGGAAACGACACCCACCGGTCTTCTCCCAGCGCTGCAGCCTCTGCCCATGCTCTACTTTGTCTTGCTCTTTGTGTAGCATGGAAATTCCCACAGCGAACCTAGAGCAGACAAGGTGAGTCTCTTCCAAGGACAAGAACACAGGCTCCCTGTTGGGCTGCCTGGCTTCTCAGGATTTCCACTTACGTCTTTTGTATGACCGGACTGGAATCCAGGACCTGTGTGTGCTAAGCAAGGACTCCGCCGTTCATCTGCACTGTCAGCCCTAGATTTAAGTTTAAGAAAGCCAAGGGTGTTGGCAATGTCTTTTCTTACTTAATGGTTGCCCAAGAAGCACTGACAACAGCTAGCGTGCATTGAGCAACCTCTCTGCTAAGCACCTGCCGCATTGCATTCACTAGTTTCCCTCTAAGAATCTTACAGCGAGTCGGGCAGTGGTGGTGCACGCCTTTAACCCCGGCACTTGGGAGGCAGAGGCAGGCGGATTTCTGAGTTCGAGGCCAGCCTGGTCTACAGAGTGAGTTCCAGGACAGCTAGGGCTACACAGAGAAACCCTATCTCCAGAAAGAAAAAAAAAAAAAGAAAGAAAGAAAAGAAAAGAATCTTACAGTGCAGAGGGGCTGAGCTTAATGGCACATCCCTATAATCAAAGAACTCTGGGACAATCGTGATTTTAAAGGAGAGCCTAGAGCTACACAGCAAGATCAAGATCCTTCCTCAAAAGTCGTCTAGGGCCAAGGAGATGGTTCTGTGCGTAAAGTTCTTGTTGCATGCAAGTGGAGACCTGAACTCAGATTCCAAACATGCAGGTAAATGCCAGGCACAGAGACGCGTGCCTATAGTTTCAGCCCTCAGGAGAGAGGAAGATCATCAGGGCTTGCTGGCCAGTCAGTCTAGCCAGATTGTTGAGGTGAAGGGAAATTAAGAAAGGCCTTCAGCATTGACCTCTGCACCCACCACTCTCCCGCATCGCCCCCCCCCCCCCGCTCCGCAGGGAAGCGCATGCGCACTTACAAATCGAGCATACGATGGTGATTACCACAACCTGTGGAACGTAGCAGGGCAGAGAGGTTGATCAATAAGTGCTAAGGTAAGGATTATATAGAAGCAAGGAGTTCTGGGGCACAGTCTCACGACGGAGTGACTATAGGTATATAAATTATGTACCATATGATTTTAAAAACTAAGAATTAAAAATATTTGTACAATAACTTATAAAAGTTTAAAGAGATGAAAATGCTTAAACTGACTTAAACACTGTGCCTCGTACACGTATCAAAGTGTACACGTGATACTTCATTAACATGTATACTTTTTATGTTTTTTTATGTGTCTCTTAAAAACAATTTGTACCAAACATGGTGGCACAAAGCTGTCCTCTCAGAACTCAGGAGTCTGAAACAGAAGGATAATGAATTCAAGACCAGCCTGGGCTGTAGAATAAGACCATGACTCAAAAATAACACTGAGGGCTGGAGAGATGGCTCAGCGGTTAAGAGCACTGACTGCTCTTCCAGAGGTCCTGAGTTCAGTTCCCAGCAACCACATGGTGGCTCACAACCATCTGTAATGGGATCCGATGCCCTCTTCTGGTGTGTCTGAAGACAGCTACAGTATACTCATATACATTAAATAAATAAATAAATAAATAAATAAATAAGTCTTTAAAAAAGAAAAAACAACAACACTGAATTAAACTAATCAAAGTAAAGTTTGTGGGGCTAGACGAACAGCACTGTGGTTAAAAGCGTGTATTGCTCTTACAGAGGGCCCGAGTTCGAGTCCTAGGACCTATACTGGGCAGCTGACAACCACCTGTCACCACTGCTGCAGGGGATCTGACATCCTCTCTGTCTTCCTGGGGTTCTGTACTCACGTGCAAAAGCCAAGCACACACTTGAGCACGCACACACACACACACACACACACACACACACAAGTGTATATACACACAACCTAAAAACAAGAATGAAATCTTCATGTAAAGTTTGTGTGCTTTGGGTGAAGTACTGTCCTATCCCATAATAAAGTAACAGAAAAGCTAGCAATTGATCATTAGACTATGTCTTATTAGTGAACTGGAAAAAAAAGAAAGAAAGAAAAAGAAAACGCAAACGAGTTTACTGTAACCTTGAAGCAGATAAAACATTTTCCTCTGCAGGTTTTTTTCTTTTTAAAAATAAGCAAATCAAAGAGAACTCTCTATCCAGAGAAGATTTATTTGGCAGATACCAAAGGGAAAATTCTCGATTATCAGTATAGAGAATCCCAAAATCGGACAGAGATGGTGGGCCTGTGGCCCCAGAGGCTCTTGGAAGCATGCACTTCAGCTCAGCTCTAACAGGCATCCTTCCGATGGCTCAGAAACCACCTGCCAGAAGGTAAAGGGATGAGAACAGATGCTCTCTGCAGGCCCCATTCAGCTGCAAGGTTCAGTGTCTCCACAGCAGTATGGGGGACTAATTAAGCTCACAGTCATACGCTGGGGCTAGCGATTAGGCTTTAGAATAGACCGTGACCTCTCTCTGACACAGAGGATAGCAGCATCAGCATTTACAAGTGGAGAAAATACTGTGGCATCAGCAATGTGCTTTAACAATGAGAAATGTAACAAAGAATAATAAAATCATACCACGTACGAGGCAAAACCCAGACGGGAGATGACGTCACCAAGGACTGTCATTCTTGGGAATGAGGGAAAAAAAATTAAATTCAGTCTCAGAGCTAGACCAGGGCCGCCATCAAATTCAAAAGCCCGCCCCCCAATGTTGTAGAATATAAGGAAAATTTCAGGCAGAGGGTAAGAAATATTGTAATGTAATTTATAACTTATAGACGTGGGACTTTATTCTAACCACTTCTTTGGATACTAGAGTGGATTTAGCTAGGATAACAACCTAGAGAAACCACACAAGGAGTGGCAGTCGAGAATAAGAGAAAGTATTTTCCTTTACTGTAACAGTATGCTAGCTTTCCATCCCTACAACAAATGCCTGAGACAATCAACCTGCAAAGGAAAAGGGTTAACTCATTAAGTACAGAAGGTTTCAGTCTGCGGTCTATGCCACTGTTACTCAGGGCCGTGCTATAACCTCATGACAAGAGTGTGTAGCAGCCGGGCAGTGGTGGCACATTGCTTTAATCCTGGCACTTGAGAGAAAGAGGCAGGCAGATTTCTGAGTTCGAGGCCAGCCTGGTCTACAGAGTGAGTTCCAGGACAGCCAAGGCTACACAGAGAAACCCTGTCTGGAAAAAGAAAGAAACAAAGAAAGAAAGAAAGAAACAACAACAACAAACCAAACAAACAACAAAAAACAAACAAACAAAAGAGTGTGTGGCAAAGCAAAGCTACTCACCTTATGGCTGGAAAGGAAGAGAGGAAGGTGCAGGTGCTTGAGTCCCATTAGCCCCTTCAAGGGCTTGCCTCAAGGGGTAAGGATGTCTTACTGGTCACTTTGCCTGTTGCCATGACAAAAGGCCTGGCAGAAGCAACGGGAGGGGTGAATGGTTTACTTTGGCTCATGATTTCAGAAACATTTCTGTTCATCATGGCAGGGAGACATGGTGTTGGGAGACCCACATTGATGCCAGCAGGACCATTTCGTAATGGCTGCTGACTTGGCCGTAGCTGTTGCGTAGCCTAGCCTAGGAAGCCAGCCCTGGGCAGAACCTGGGCAGCTACAACCCTCAAAGACTCACTTCTAGGTACCTACTTCCACAAGCCAAGCTCTGCTTTCTACAGGTTCCCCAACCTTCAACATAAGACCACAAGCTGGGGATCCAGTATTCAAATCTCCAACCTGTGGAGGACATTGTAGATACAGCAACCTCCTACTAGGCCCCACCTAGTAAGGGTCTTATCCCTCTCACATTTCCTTCCTGGGATGCACAAGCCTCTCCTACAGGGATCTTTGAAGGGACCTTTAAGATCCAAACTATAGCAATTAAGCTTTCCCGTTCTTTAAAACTGTTCCTCCTAATGATACTGTGCTGTCCCACACAACCAGTTGTTCATTACAGGACCATTTTTTGAGCAGTGGACCTGAGTAATGTGTGAACCATCCACGTCCTTTTGCTCATTCTGCCTTATGAGGACATGATTCACTTAACAGTCTCAAGGTAAAATATCATGTGTGGCTGAGGAGCGAACGTTCCCTCTACATAACATTAAAACGGGCCAGCACCCACTGCTAGCTTCTGACTTCCACAAATGTACTATGGTGTATGTGCATACGTGTACACACACACAAATAGATAAATGAATGAAGTAACAAAAAACTTAAATAAAATAGTCTAAGCAGTGATAAAACAACCGACTTTCTCTCATTGAGTGGCTCATGCTTAAGACAGTAATTAATCATCCCACAAAAGCATTAACTAGTCACTGGTAAATACCAAGTCTTTTTTAATAAGATTTATTTTATTTTTTTAATTATGTCTGTGTGTATGTAAGTCTCAGAGTGTATGTGTGTGTGTGTGTGTGCGTGTTTCTGTGTGTATGGGTGTATGAGTGTGTGTCTCTCTGTGTATGTGTGTCTGTGTATCTCTCTGTGAGTGTGTATGCCTCTGTGTATGTTTCTCTCTCTCTGCATGTATGTGAGTGGATATGTGTGTGTCTGGATATGTATATGAGTAGATGCAATGTATATGTGTGTGTCTCTCTCTATATGCATATATGTATGAGTGGTTATGTCTGTCTGTCTATATGTTCTCTCTGTGTGTGTATGTGTGTGAGTGTGTGGGTATGTGTGAGAGTGGGTGTGTGTCTGTTTCCCTCTGTGAATGTGTGTATAAGTGTATATATGTGTATCTGTGTGAATGTGCGTGTATCTCTCTGAATGTATGTGTCTCTCCGTGCGCATGTGTGACCGTGTGTGCATAACGATGTATGTGTGTCTGTGTGTGTGCACATGCTTGCATACACATGAGTTTGAGGACCTGGAGAGGCCAGCAGAGAGCACTGCATTCCCTGGAGCTGGAGTTACAGGTGTTTGCCAGCTGCTGGACTGCGGTGCTGGGAACTGAACTTGGGCGCTCTGCAAGAACTCAAAGGGCTCTTAACCTCTGAGCCACTGCTCCAGCTGCACCCCCCCCCTGGGTTATTTTTTTAAGATTTACTAAAGGTTAAGGCTATAGCTGAAAAGGCGGAGTGTTCATCCACCATGCATGAGTCCCTTGTCCCAGCCCCAGTACTGTAAAAAAAAAAAAATTAAACATAAATATTATCAAATAGATTAATTCATTCAGTTATTCACAAGTATTTACCAAACCTCCAATTTACATCAGGTACAGAGAACAAGGTATATGTAGGTGATAGCCAAACATCATTGAATAAAACCCCAAAGATATACTTTACTTACAAACTGTAAACCAAGACCTCCAATATCATCAATGTCTTTTTAGTTTGGAAGGGGGAAATGGTGGTAGAGAAAAGATGGAGGGAAGAATTTTTCCATGAGACATGAGTGGGAGCATACCTTTTGGTAACCTTAAAAGTACTCAAGGTGGGGGCTGGAGAGATGGCTCAGGGGGTTAGAGCACCGACTGCTCTTCCGAAGGTCCTGAGTTCAAATCCCAGCAACCATATGGCGGCTCACAACCACCCGTAATGAGATCTGACCGCCCTCTTCTGGTGCTGTCTGAAGACAGCTACAAGTGTACTTAATTATAATAATAAATAAATCTTTAAAATAAAAAGTACTCAAGGAACAAAGAAGATGACAGAGAAAATGTTTCCAACAAAGCAAAGAATAAAGCAACAATCATGCAGTAGACCACAAGCAGAGGAGAAAGAAGCAGGGGAGGACAATGGTACAGATGATACAGATGGCCAAACCAAGCATGTCTACTTACGTCTCCTGTGGCTAATTTAATATTTGAAGGCCCAATTCCGAGGACAGGGCTGAGAGGAGACAGCTATGGCTGTCTGGTGGGTTGTAGGGTGTTGTACATTGATAGTGATTATTCCCAGTGAGAGCAGATATTAATTACTAACGGAGGTAGAAGAGATCAAAAAGCAGGAACCCGGGAGGGGCTCCAGGGTTCAGCCTAGCAGGTTCAGTTTCAGCAGGGCATTGGAACAGAAATGAAGATGCAATAGCGTGCACACAAGCTAACCAGGTGACGGGATTGGAGGTCAGGCAGCAGCTCTCTGAGGTGCCTGAGGGAGCAACAGCAGCATAACTTACAAGCAAGGGGCCTTTCCAGCATCTTACAGACTAACAGGGCATGCCTGTAAACCCAGCACCTGGAAGCATGGAGCAAGGAGATCATCAGTTTGAAGCAAACCTAGCCTACTCTGATAAGGACCTGGGTTTGGATCCCCAGAATCCGCATAAAAGCCAGGCGCAGCGGTGCACGTTTATAACTCCAGCTCAGGGAAGCAGACAGAATGATGCTTGGTGCTTGCTGGCCAGCCAGTCAAGCCGAACTGTGGAGCCCTGGTTTGGAGGAACACCCTGCCCTCTCTCCCAAAATAAGGTGGAGAGTAATTGAAGAAGACACTTGATGTTTGACCTCTACACACACACACACACACACACACACACACACACATTCATACCTGCATTAACTTATGCATACACACAAACATGTAAACACACCCATAAATAAATAAGGATATCTTGCTACCTATAGGTCAGACTTCCTACTGTGAAGCACACGACTAATCTAACCCTGGCATAGGTCCTCTATGGAGCAATGCATGAAGACCTTCCCTGCTGGTATCTGGTTGAAACCAGAACAGCCATTGAGAGATACCATCAGTCTAAAGCTGGCTCCTTCACTGCCCCCTCATGATGCCTCAAGCATGCCACAGTCTGGCCATTGCTCTGGGTAAAGTCGAATCCTGAAGCATATTTATTTCACAGGCTGGACTCAATAGAAACCTTGAGTTTCCCTGCCTGCTAGTGTCCTGGACTTTGGCCACTGGAGCTAAGGTGCTATCTCCCCTAGTTGGCTACTGCTGAGCCTATCCACAGTGGAACTCCAGAAGGTTAAAAAATAAAGAACTATTGTAGACTATTGTAGAGCCAAGAATCATACAAGCAAATTAGCCTTGTGAGGGAAAGTCAGTGGAAGAGCTAGGGAAGGCAGAACACCCTCTTCAAGGAACGTAAGATGGCAATTGGGTGCCATGACTGTGACACTTCACATAGCTATTCACCATCG
>JADRCD010238411.1:14998-30451 GCA_019843815.1 Montemys delectorum
CCGCCCGGCTCGATTCCCATTTTTTATGCTCTCTCCAGCTTCTCTCACTCTCCCGGGCTCACTTCAGTCTGTGCAGACAGCTTTCTTTTACTTCCAAAACCCTCTATTTTCTTTTCTAATCTCTCTTCCTCCTTCTTCTGCTCCTCTTCCTCCACCTCCTCCTCTCCTCTTCCTCTCAGTCCCCTCTCTCTCTCTTCTCTTACTTTCTCCCTCCCTCCTTCTCCCTCTCCCTTTCTCATTTTATAGCCTATGCCAGGCTCAAACTCACAGATACCTGTTCCTGCCTTAGCCTCCTGAGTACTAGAATTAGAGGAATAGCCACTTTGCCTCCTCCCCACCTCCCTCTCCATCTCCCTCCTCCTCCCTCTATCCCTCCCCACCTTCCTCTTCCTCTCCCTCTCTCACCACCTCCCTCTGTACCTCCCTCTCCTTCCCTCTCTCCTTCTCCCTCCCCACCTTCCTCTCCCTCTCCCTTTCCCTGTCTCTCTCCCTCCCTCCCACTACTCTCTTTCACCTTAACTTCTCACAACACTGAATGGGAATGGATTTAAAATAGTTACTGTGTGATCGGTCTCAACTACTTAGAAGAAATATATACTCTTAAGGAAGTTCCTGTTGGATACATTAAGCTGGGGACCAACAACACCAAGTTAATACTTCCCAGGGTACTCATTGGATTGGATGAGCTAGCTACCTACAGGAGACAGGCACCAGAGGAAGAGAATGCCAGGAATGCATTTGCTGGCAACTGGTGCGGGCAGATGGATAAAGGAAGGGTTTACTCGGGACTTTCCACAAGGGCAGTGAAAAAAATGGGTCACCAATGCCTGTTCAGTAGGGAGTCTGTCCTGAGTATTTTCTCATACACTTTTTTTTTTCTGATTCACACAACACACCTAGGATGGAGGCAGGATTATGACTTACAGTTGAGGAAACAAGAGAAGAAAGAAAGAGCTGGAGCTAGGGCCCATTGTGTCTGATACCAAAGCCCAGTGCTGCCTAACAACAAGAACTGTCCTGAACTTAACATCTCTGTTGTCAAGTCGTAAAAGGGGACCACGGTGAGAGGTCCTGAGGCCTCCTGGCCACGGCATGCTACTCCCAATCAGCTCTGTGCACGAGGGCCCTGGCACAGACAGCTCAATAAAAGATGAATGCATACGCAGGATTCAAAACGGCAAGCGCCAGAAGTTTCTAAACTGCAAAACTCATTAGCCCGCCTCTTAGGGTTGGTTTTAAAGTCAACTTGTCACAAATTAGAATCACCCGAGTAGGGAGCCTCACCTAAAAAAAAAAAAAATCCCGATTGCTTTAATTGATGTGGGAAGACCCACCTGATGGTTGGTGGCACCTTCGGGTGGCAGTCCCCATGAAAACCGGGGCGTGGCAGAAGGAAGGTCACTGGCCTCTTGCTTGCTTGGCTTTCCCCGCTCGCCTGGGAGGTGAGTTGCCTTGTTGCTGCTGCGGGTGGTGAAGGGGATGATTCCTTCATTGCTGTCAGAAACAGCATTTCTAGCCTTTCCTCCTGCACTAAGAACCACCGGCTGGCTTTCTTGGAACCTTCCAGAATTGGGGCCCTAGACTGGAACTGCTGAGGCACCCAGCCTTGTGGACTAAGTAACTACTGGATTCTCAGTGCCCCACCCTCCACCCCCAACCCCCCAGCCTCAGACAACCATTGTGGACTTGTCCCACCTGCAGAGGCTCCCAGCCTCTAGGACTGAGCAACCAGCAGGTTCCCAGAGGCTCCGGCGATTCAGCGGTGGCTACTAATCACACGTAAGCTGACCTGACAAATTATTTAACAGATACATGCATATATATGTATATATGTGTGGCTTTTGTTCTGTTTTTCGAGATAGTCTTACTATGTTGCCCTGGCTGGCCTCAAACTCCTGAGAGCAAGAGATCCTCCCACGTGGCACCCTGAGTGCTGGGACAGGCAGCAGGCATGCAGCACCACATCTGGATACGAGTTGGCTTCATGAGTCCAAGAAACTCAGTGGATTCTTTATTAACTTAGGAGTATTTCAGTACTGAGGTGCACATTTTCTCCCTGTGCATAAGAGAAGAACATGTTTTTCTAGATTTGGAATGACAGACCAAAACCAATCACACCACAGAATTTGAGAATCATATAGAATTGAAAAGTCCCTCATAGGTCCGGTATGGGACTCATAAAGCTTCCATTTGGAGATCCCATTTGGTAAAAGGTCCTCTTCACACTTTCCTGAATTGTCTTTAGCATTCACGAAGTCTAATTTTCCTGAATAATAACCGACAATCCCAGTTAGCTATTGCATGACAAGCCACTTAAAAGTCGGGTATCTTGACCTGGCACTCATTCCCAGTCATTGCTTAATGAGATAGCTACATTCACAGATGTGTCACCGGATGAGCTCATCATTGTGTAAACTTTGTAGAGTGCACGTACACAAACCACAATGCCCACGGTGTCAGTAGGTGATAGAGCTTAGTGGGATCACTGTCACCAATGCGGTCCAGCGTTGACCGAGACACCGTCGTGTGCACATGATGGCAGTTTATAGCTAAGGGTCAGCAACTTAGACTCTTTTCGGATAGCAGTTCTTTCATGCATTAGTGGTCAGCCACAAACTGGTTTGGCCAATCTGGAGCCTCGCTGGAACAAATATGATGACTCAGATCTCACTCACCTGGTCTCGTTTTCTAGCAGGACAGCTTGAACTCATTCGCGTGGCAAATTTGAGGATTCCCGAAGAGCAGCTAAGGATGTACAAGGCCTCTAAAAGTCCACAGTTGGATTTGATATGCCCTCACTTTGACTGTGTTACACTGACCAAAGCAAAATCAAATATCCAGCTTAGATTCAGGGAACTATGAAATGAACTTTATTTCTGAATAGAAGAAAATGTAGTATAAAGGGCTTGGATATAAAAGGTCTGAAAATTGCAAATATTGTTGAACCCACCACATATAGCACAACTGCATTCAGCTTATGTTAAGCGTAATACTGAGCCTGTATGACATGCTACCCCAAAGGACACCCTGGTAGGACATGAATACAACCCAATCACAATGTTTGATGATTGTGACTAATAGATGTAGCTAAATGACTAACTACTGACTAGCGTGAAGTGCTGACTAACATGGAATTGCCCAGAAAGCCAGCACTACCCAAAGTCTGTCCTTATCCATAGATGCCCAAGAGATGCAGCAGGGTATCCATTCCACCGTTATCTGGAGCTCTGGCACCAACTTGGAGCAAAGAACTCACCTTCAGCCTGATAGTCCCAAACCAAAGTAAGCAAAAAACAGAAGCCTGGCCTGGAGTCTCACATCTTCTCCTAAGTGGTTCAATCTAGCAGACACGACTGAGACAAAAGATACAAAAGGACAGATATAAAAGAAACTATGTTCCAAAAGCTAACCCTGTGTGACCCTGTGTACTTCAGGCTTCTCAGATCATGGTGCAAGCATTTCTCAGATTAATTACGAAATGAAGAGGGAGCAGTGAAGAGGGGTGGTGAGAATGCTGGGAGAGCTAGTTGCTGGCATTGTGACCCTTTGAGTGAAGGTGGCTTGGGTGGGTCTGTACTATTAAAAAAAAAAACAACTGAAACCTCTCTTGTTTCTATAGGTTTCTGAAGTGTTCTCTCTCTCTCTTTTTCTCTCTTTCTGTGTGTGTGTCTCTGTCCGTCTATCTGTTATCTGTCTGTGTGTTTCTCACTGAATCTATCATCTATCTATCTATCTATCTATCTATCTATCTACCGACCTATCCATCCCAGAGCCTCATGCATTCATAGCAGGGCCATTCTTACGCACCAAGTACTTCAGCTCAATACAGTGATTGACTGACTGTGCCTCTTTGCATATACAGTTTGTTCTTTAGCATGTGTGTCTACATTGTTTGTTAACAAACGGGTTGGGTAAAAGAGATGCTCGGAAAAGATTGGAGAGTTGTGAGTATGCACCACTTATTTTACAACTTCATTGAAAATATTTTTATTCTCAAGCACTTTGAACACCACCTGCAACCCTCAGGAAGCCTGTGGAATTTACTTTAATGGTCAAGTTTGTGTGAAGGGGACTCTCTCCATTCATGAGTATTCATTGAGGCCCTGGGCTTGAGAACAACAGAGACTAACTTTAACTTAGCACTTTACTACTTTATGAGACATCATAAAGTCAGTGAAGTAATGGCAGAATAGTCTTTTCTTCCGGGTTCCAATGACAGAATAAAGTTCCTTGCTGGCAGGTCCAGGCAAGAGGAGAGAGGTTCCTGTCCCGCTGGGGTCTCTCTGGGGCTGAGCGGTATGGATGGCCCAAAAGAAACACACAGACTCGGGAGTCTTGTCGAAGCAGAAACTCAACTTTATGGCATCAGCCTCTTATATAAGTTCAGAACATAGGGAGGGGGATTTCTGGTGAGGTAAGATGACTCAGGAGGCAAGGAAGGGGGACGGAAGGTATGGAGTGACAGGGCCACTGGCAAAGCTCTACATCAGCACGGGGGGGGGGGGGGGGGGGGGGGCCAAACAGGTCTTGCTGAGTCATCCTGATATGGAAGTGACCAAGAAAGGTCTCAATACTCGAGCCAGGGTTAGGTTCTCCCACAAGGCCGCAGAAACTGGAGCCAGGCTTGGGTTTGTCCTGAAGGCCCAAACCAGGGCCAAAATGGGGCCCAATATTCTCATATAATACAAGAACCAAATTTCATAGGAACTGATCAGCCCATCTGTATTACATGTATTACAGGGGACTGGGGGGGGGGGCGGGGCAGACAAGAGCATGGCACTAAACAAAGGAATTTGAGGGCAGGGGAAACCTCTTATTTGTCAAAAGAGCCGAAAAACTTGCTGAGCCATCTGAAACCAACCATTACCAGGATAATGGCGCCCCAAGACCGCCATGTGGTAACAGGCTGACGAGGAACCTCGGCAAGCATGTTCAGACAGAACCGTATCTATGGATAACTGAGACATGCTGCACACTTAGAATGCTATTATTCTGAAACTGTGCCCAGAGCTTGTATTGAGCAGGTACAGTGAAACAGAGACCCAGGAGAGAGTTAGTATACTCTTGAGTTTCCAGAAGCAAGAGGCATGGCATAGCCCACAAGGTCACCACGGGAAACCGTGAAGCAGCGGAAGCAGCAGACAGGGAGAGAAAGGTTGTGGGTAGAAGATTCTTTCATGGTTTAGGCAATAATGAACAGAGGAGGGCAGGTAAGTAAGCTCTGTAAGTTTATGCTTAGAGAATTTGAACAAGCCCAGTAGAATCTGGGTATATGGGTGGCTCACACCTGCTTGGTAGCTGGCAGGGAAATAGTGTCCCCGAGTGTAGGTGTCGGATAAAAATGAAAGAAGTAAGAGTGGGTGGATGGGTTGGTTGATGCATCTAAGGTATGCTGACAGATGCAACTGATCTCTGTAGGATTTAGTTAACTTGGGAAGGATGATGTTCAGGCCCACAAGACCCGCCCCCTAAACGCCAGAGTGTAGAAAATACATCAAATAGGGCTGAAAGTGGTGCGTGCTAGTGAAGGGAGAGGTAAGGTTGAGAGTTTAAAACTAACCTGGATGACGTAGTGTGACCCTGCTTCAAAAACAAACAAACAAAAAACAACACAGAAAAGAGAATATGGAAAATATGAAACGGTGACACTAGGTAAATTAGAGGAAGTGTAGAATTCGGCCTATGGAGGCTCCATTGTTGTCATGTGACTATACTGCTCATCCAATGTGCTGCAGGCACTGCCCTCTACTGTATCGCCTAGTTCTGTATCCTCATCCTTTCCGCTAGCCCTGTTCATCATGCACGAATGTCAGGGCTTATTGAAATAATTTCAATGGCCATGATTAGTATGTGAATCAATTTTTAAACATGACAGAACAGAATGTCTATTTGGATCAAAATGGTACTTTTTAAAAAAGATTTATTTATTTTATGTTCATAAGTACACTGTAGCTGTCTTCAGACACACCAGAAGAGGGCATCAGATCTTGTTACAGATGGTTATGAGCCACCATTGGTTGCTGGGAATTGAACTCAGGACCTCTGGAAGATCGGTTAGTGCTCTTAACCACTGAGCCATCAACCCAGCCCGATAATTTTTTTAGAGACAGGATCTCACGTTAGCCAGGCTGGCCTTGAAGTTCTGATCCTCCTACTTCTACCCCTCAAATCTTAGAATTACAGGCATGGGCCACCCCACCCAGTTTCGTGCCGTATTCTAAGGTTAAAATATAACTCTTGGTTAAAGTACAGGGTAATGGATGCATGAGCTTCCAAATTGATGTCAACATATAATAAATTTCCAGGCACTGAAAATGTTTAGTTTATATAACTCATCCAATTCTTTGTTTTGGCTTTTGTGGTGCCTAGGGGCTGAACTAGAAGCCGCGCACATGCTAGATCCGCATGCGCATCCTACGACCGAGCTACACCCACAGCCCCGGCTCTGCTCTTTCTCTGCTGTACCTCTCTAGCTCTGCCTTTGCGTCCATTTCTCTGCTCTAGTCATATCTGTATTTATTTTCTCTGGGTGCATTCTTGGAATGTTTCTGCTCAGCAGAGATGTAATATCAAGCTTTTCTCTTTTATTTAATATATCAGACAGCAGATTCTCTGGATGGTAAGCCCAAAGTTGCCAGAGGGTGTGTGTCTTTTGTCTGTTGTGAATTATGCCAACAAGCTCACCCGAGCGGCAAAGACTGTTTTATATTATCAGCTGAGTCTGCAAGAACGGGCCCTCCCAAGGATCAAATTGTCCGTTAGCTCCCCACCACCGTCTAGAGAAATTTAAGTCTTTTCGAGTTTTTCCATAGACGAAGTGCGTATTTCCTTTGGCTCTCCTTCTGTTGAGTTTGGTTAATCCCTTCTAAACCAGAGAGCTCGGGCTTAAAACACACACACACACACACACACACACACACACACACACACACGCTCCCTTTTGCACAAACTCCTCATTGCCTTTCTCTGATTTCCCCCCAAGTCCATCTGTCATGTTTGAGCGCGCTCACACAAACTGCTCGGATTTCTATTTAACCGTTCCACATCGCATTTGTGTTTGCGAGCCGGTTGCTTAGTTTTCAACAGCATCTGAGAGTGAGTTGGCGTCGGCCTTCCAATGGCCTCTTGTATAAATAGCAATGATGGGATGCTCCCACACAGTCACTACCGTTGAAGCTACTTTTCACGTTGATAGGAAAGGAAGCTGCTGACATTGACTTTCCACACTTCCGATCAGTTCTCCAGGATCCTCCTACGACTCTACGTCTACTAAATTTCAAGCTTTTAAAGTCTGATTCTTAAACTCATTCATGGCAGAAAGTTGAACAAATTTGCTTTTTAAAAAAATTTCCATGTGTCCTTAAATAACAGAGTGAATAGTGGCACCCCCACAGGGCTCATTGTGAAATCCACTGAGAAATCACAGATCTATGGCGCTGGAGAACTCCACAGACGATGGGCTGTACCAGTCTCCCTCCAAACTCTGATCTCTCTAACCCACAACTCTGACCCATATTTCTGCAACTTCTTAGGGTTCGAATCTTCTTTCTCCATCTGCCCATTCCCAACGAAGCTAGCCACGAGATCCTTATTTTCTTCAGTGTCTCCACGTCCTAAACAAAGGCATGACATGGCTTCAACATTAAAATTCTAGAGAGCACAACAAATTGATAGTTAAAAGATGCCTTCTTGAATCATATGGCTGGCTGAAGAGATGGCTCAGTGGTTAAGAGCACTGACTGCTCTTCCAGAGGTCCTGAGTTCAAATCCCAGCAACCACATGGTGGCTCACAACCATCTGTAATGGGATCTGATGTCCTCTTCTGGTGTGTTTAAGGACAGGATGCTGACTTTAAAAGGAACACAAGGAACACCCAGTCCAGGCTCTGCATTTTTATACATGGAAAAAAAAGTCTCGTGAGATTTGAAGAATCTTGAGATTCAACCAAAGTGACAAGA
This sequence comes from Montemys delectorum, assembly GCA_019843815.1. NCBI lineage: Eukaryota > Metazoa > Chordata > Mammalia > Rodentia > Muridae > Montemys > Montemys delectorum. The sequence continues at coordinate 22,958 of JADRCD010238411.1, forward strand.
TTAGTGAGTGGCCGATCCCCATAAATGTATGTACATATATTATTTCAAAATATGAAAGATGGATGTTTATTTTTATTTGAATTTGTTCCTTTCAGACTGATGTATATGGATAGAGTTTTAAAATCTCAAAACATAAACTGAGCCAGGGGACACAGGTCTGCACTCACGGCCATTTGGGAGGCTAAGGCAGGGACTCTGCAAGTCCAAGGCCAGCCGGGGTAGCTTAATAAGCTTCTGTCTCAAAACAAAAGGTGAAAGAACGGCTAGTAATATGGATCATGGTAGAATGCTTGCCAGAGGTGTAAGTCCTATGTCGGATCCCTAGGACTGAAAAAGGACCCACTGAAATAAACCAATGTACCTCATTCCTTTGCCAAAGAATGATTACTGAGGCTTCTGCCTTTTAAGTCCAATCATAGGGCCAGGGATATGGCTCAGTGGTAGAATGCATACTTAACATGTAGAGCACCCTTCCACTCACACTGATGATTTCTAAGAACTGGTATATTGAGAAGTTATTTAAATATATTTAATACCACTTCATCATGGGCATCACTCAGTAATTGATAGTATCTGTGTTGGTTCTACCAACTTCAAGTGTTCCTGAACTTGTTAATATAAAATACATGTCTTGTGTTAGAAATAAAAAACAATCATCTAGAGCCCAGGCTGGCCTCAAATTCATTATGTAGCTGAGGATGACCTTGAATTTATGATCCTACTGCCTCCATCTCTCGGTACTGGAATTACAGATCTGTAGTACCACACCAGGTTCATGCAATGCTGGAGACCAAAGCTAGGGCTTTCCTGAACACTAGATAAGTACTCTACTCCCCTGAGAATCATTTCCAGCCCATAAGAAGTGATCTTAAAATATGATTGCATGCTCCATATAACTTATTCGTCACAAGTTTAAAAGGCACACAGGATTCCTTTCTCTCAAAATATCTCTATCCGACAAGCCATTGTAGTGATTGGTAATGAAACAGAACTGAACCCCAGAAGCTGACAAAATTGATTACCTTCTCAAGTTAGAACTCTTAATAGTCTATAAGGTGAAGCCTGACTGTGGTCGTCCATGAGCAATCAGAGCTGTTATATTGAATTGGAGAGGGAAGGCAAGATAGCTACTTTATTAGCAATGTGCAATAAAGGATGGCATTGGATCCCATTTCAGATGGTTGTGAGCCACCATGTGGTTTCTGGGATTTGAACTCAGGACCTCTAGAAGAGCAGTCAGTGCTCTTAACCGCTGAGCCATCTCTCTAGCCCCTGTTTAAAGGTTTTAAACAAAATTTTGTGGACAGGTAAATATGTTAAAGCATGATGGGACTTTCTCTCTTTCTCTTTTTTTCTTCCTTCCTTCCTTCCTTCCTTCCTTCCTTCCTTCCTTCCTTCCTTCCTTCCTTTTGGTTTGTTTTTGTTTATTTGGTTGGTGGGTTGGTTTGGTTTTGGTTTTTTGAGACAGGATTTCTCTGTGTAGCCCTGGCTGTCTGGTAACTCACTCTGTAGTTCATGCTGGCTTCAAACTCAGAGATTCACCTGCCTCTGCCTCCTGAGTGCTGGGATTAAAGGTGTGTGCCACCACCACCACCACCACCACCACTGCCACCTGGCATGACAGAACTTTCTTTTCTTTTTTTTTAACTGGATATTTTCTTTATTTACATTTCAAATGTTTCCCCTTTCCAAGTCTCCCCTTTGGAAGTCCCCTATCCCATCCCCTTTCAGCCTGCCTCGATGAGGGTGCTCCCTCACCCACCCACTCCCATCCTCCTACCCTGGCATTCCCCTACACTAGGGCATCGAACACCCTCAAATCCAAAGGCCTCTCCTCCCACTGATGTCCAACAAGGCCATTCTCTGTCACACATGTGGCCAGCACCATGGGTCACTCTATGTGTATTCTTTGGTTGGTGGTCCAGTCCCTGGGAACTCCGGGGCGGGGGATGGGGGGGTCTGGCCATGATACAACTTTCTTAATTGACAAATCTGACTTTGTAGCAGGACGTGTGTCTTAGTTGGAGTTTGTATTGCTGTGAAGAGACACCAGGACCACAGCAACTCTTACAAAGAAAAACATTTAATTGGGTTTGGCTTACAGTTTCAGAAGTTCAGAAGTTCAGTCCATTATCATCATGGTGGGAAGCATGGCAGCATGCAGGCAGGCATGGTGCTGGAGAAGGAGCTGAGAGTTCTACATCTGGATCCTCAGGCAGCAGAAGGAGACTGTGTGCCACACTAAACCTAGCTTGAGCATAGGGGACCTCAAAGCCCGCACCCACAATGACACACTTTCTCCAATAAGGCCACACCTACTCCGAAAACCACGCCCCCTGATAGGGACACTCCCTATGGGCCAAGCATTCAAATACACGAGCCTATGGGAGCCATTCCTATTCAAACCACCATAAGACGTTTCAGTGTTTCTCTGCTATTTGAAAGAACAAATAAAGAGGCACATCCCTGATAAATCATCTAGCTGCTTCTTGCAGTTCTTCAATGTTGGGGAGTGCACTGCTTAATGAGATCGTGTATTCCATTAGTGGAGAGCAATGAGGTGCTATGAGAACCTGTGTTAACTCTTCATGTGAGGGTCTCAGAAAGTGTGAGCCCTGAGCCAGCGGCAACAGCATGACCCTAGAACTTTATTAGATGAAAACACTGCTGACCCCCACTTCCCATGCCATATTTACCAAATCAGGGTCTAAGCTGATGCTCAACAAGGTCTCTAGGTAAATCTCATGCATGCTAAAACTAGAGACCCCTGCAGAACCAATTGCACAAGGGCATTGTTGAAAATTACTTGGGTGACAGATATCAGAGAAAACTACATTTAAATAAATAATGTGCATTTGAATTCTGCAGCCTACAAATTTTTGAAATAGAACAAACTGTACTGGATAAACACAATCATGAAAATATAACAGCTCTCCGGGTTATTATTCTGTTTTCATGTGATGCAGCCATTTCTAGGAGCATTGATTTCTAGCATGAGGCACCGTTTTTTCTTATTTTATGCAGCGTAGGTCAGAACCAGGGTGCCCTGGTTCAGGTACAGCTGGTCAGATCAGGACAGACACAACAACTGTTCGCACGAAGTTCAGTATTTTGGTATATGAGGTAAGGTAAAAAATCAGGATGCATAAGACCTGAGTTGGTGGGTCCTTGTGCTCACTCATAAATGCACACACCGGCTCTGTCTGCTGTCACCCCTGACCATTCCTGCTGATCGTTTCCCTGCCAGTTTATATCCTCTTCCGCTGCAAACAGACTTCTCCTGGTGGCAGGAAGATGGTTACCTCTTCAAATCCTCTAGCTGCACATGGACCTCGCATGCCCCTTGTGGGCTTTTGAATAGACTTGGCCCAGGAAGTGGAAACATTAGGAGGTGCAACTTTGTTGGAGTAGGTGTGGCCTTGCTGGAGGAAGTGTGTCACTGCGTGGGCGAGCTTTGAGATCCTATGCTCAACCTCTGCCCAGTGCAGAAGACAGCCTTCTTCTGTCTGACTGAAGAAAAAGAGTCTCTTCCCAGCTGCCTCCTTCTCCAACACTATGTCTGCCTGCACACCACCATGCTTCCCAACATGGTGATAATGGACTGAACCTTTGAAACTGTAAGCCAGTCAAATGTCGTCCTTTAGAAGAGTTGCCTTGGCCATGCATCTCTTCACAGCCATGAAACCGTAACACAGACACCCCTAGAATCTGAATTGCTCTCCTGGAAAGACAAAAGCTTTTCCCATCCAATCTCTAAACCAAGACAGACCCCTGGGATGGGAGGTAGCAACCCAAGAAAGGCGTCAGGAAAAGCTTGCTGGGAAAGCAAATAGTAAGTGCTACAGTAGCCTATTACATACAGAAACTGTTGTCGCTGTTACTATTCGAGAAAGAAACTGTGGAAGACCAGTTGCCTTGCCCAAATTATTCATGTCAGTAAAAATTGAAACCCGAAAATTAAAGGTAACAACGTTTAAAACAGTATTATGGTCCACATTTGATAAAGGCCTTCCTAGAAAATTTTAGTTTGGGTCTTAAGTCAACATATTTGTGTTAAACTTTCTTCTTTGCAAAAAAAAAAAAAATATTTTATAAAAATAGTTGGACGTGTCTTCCATAAAACAAGAGTTAAAGAAATCTAATTTTTCCTGTCGAGACAGACGGTTGAGATGTTCTTGGCACTTGTGTCACTCAGAAATGATTGTAACAAACTTCAAACTTGGCAGGACTGTACTCCCATCAGAGGAAGGGGGAAATCAAGCCAACCTAAAGTTGTGAAGATTTAAGTGACAAGGATAAAAACAAAGTAGAACATTTTGTGGGTTTTTTTTTTTTTTAATAAAAATTATGACTGAATGCTTCCTGACTGAAATGTTTTCAAGGAAGGCTTTTACTTAACGAAAGGTTATTTTTGTGATGTGACTGCTACCTAACCCCAGGGGGGGCATATATGGATGAAGCATTCATATGATCAAAACATAAGGAATTCCAAAGATTTTCGTAATAACACTCATTTGTTCTCCCCAGCCATAGTCTGGTCCTCTTATCTTCCCTTTGAGCAGTATCAGAACGTTATGATCCATATACTATGTGCCCGATGTACTAGATCAACATAAGAATTGGGAAATCCCTGCCAGGCGGTGGTGGCGCTCACGCCTTTAGGCAGAGGCAGGTACATTTCTGAGCTCCAGGCCAGCCTGGTCTACAGAGTGAGTTCCAGGACAGCCAGGGCTACACGGAGAAACCCTGTCTCGAAAAACAAAACAAACAAACAAAACCAAACAAACAAACAAACAAAAGAATTGGAAATCCCATAACCCCGGGACTTCCTGGTGTTTGTAAGTCTAAATTGATGATGCTGGTGCTGTGTTGAATAAATAGACAGTTTCATTCAAATGAGCATCAGTTTGAGTATGGTTCATTCTCTTTTTTTATTGGATATTTTATTTATTTACATTTCAAATGTTATCCCCTTTTCCCAGTTTCCCCTCTGCAAACCCCCTATCCTGTCTCCCCATCCCCTGCTTCTATGAGGGTGCTCCCCCACCCACCCACCCACTCCTACCTCACTACCTTGGCATTCCCCTACACTGGGGCATCAAGCCTTCCCATTGATGTCAGATAAGGCCTTTGCTACGTATGCAGCTGGAGCCATGGGTCTCTCCATGTGTACTCTTTGGTTGGTAGTTTAGTCCCTGGGAGCTCTGGGGCATCTGGTTGGTTGATATTGTTGTTCTTCCTAAGGGTTTGCAAACTCCTCAGCCTTTTCCCTGACTCCTCCATTGGGGTCCCCGTGCTCAGTCCAATGGTTGGCTGCGAGCATCCTCCTCTGTATGGTTCGGACTTCACATTGCTTCCTTCCTGTCCTGTCCTAGTAATTGCCTACAATAGCCTACAACAAAGGCTCGGTTCAGCACAGCACGGGTTCTGGAATGCAGGCTCTTGTCAAAGTTCAAAGAAGAGTCTACATGAAGGGCTTTTTTGAATTATTATTTTATTCTTAAAATTATTGTTGTCTCTTCTTCAAATTTCTGTCAAAGAATCAAACAGGGCAGGAAGCCATTGCAAAAGCAAAGAGACATTACTGGGTCTTACATAAAGGTCACATCACGGTGAAACATGAGCACTCTATTTTTCCGTGACCTTTTGCGATAAATGTTAAGTTTGAAAATGTAGAAGAGAGGGATTAGACTTGGCTGTCCTTTACTTACAATTCCATTTCAGCAGATAATTGACAAAAAGAAGTCCAGGAAAGCTTCACTCTTCTTCCTTGTGTTAATACAAAGTGTGTCCACCCACGCCCACATGTGTGCATGTGCATGTGTGTGTTTAGAGGCCAGAGGACAACCTTGGTTGTAGTTGGGCTCTGTCCATCTTGAGTTTTGAGACAGGCTGTCTAACTGGCCTGGAATTCTCCCAGAAGTCTAGGCTGGCTGACCAGCGAGCCTCAGGGATCCATCTGTCTCTGCCTCCATAGTGCGGGATTACATGCACGCCACCACGTCTGCTTTCGAAAACAGCATCCCTTTGCAGTCTCTGCCATTGTTCCTGCTTCCAGTTTCCTACTTGAGCTCCTGCCCTGGCTTCTCTTGTTGATGGTCAGTGAGCTATAAGCCAAATAAACCCTTTCCTCCCCAGGATGCTTCTGGTAGTGGTGTTTCCCACAGCAACAGAGTGCTAACTAGGGCAAGGTCCATAAAGGTAAATGTGATATGTGGGTTAGCTGTAGCTGATAATGTCACGTGGGTGAGGCTGTGGCGTTCTACGAAGGAAAAGAAAATCCAAGCTAAACCTGACCTGGTCCCGTATTCACGGCAGAGTGATTCAACACTTCTCAGGAACAATAAAGTTAAAAAAAAAAAAAAAAAAAAAAAAAAAAGAGAGAATGCCAGGCGGTGGTGGCACGCCTTTAATCTCAGCACTTGGGAGGCAAAGGCAGGAGGATTTCTGAGTTCGAGGCCAGCCTGGTCTACAGAGTGAGTTCCAGGACAGCCAGAGCTACACAGAGAAACCCTGTCTCGGAAAAAAAAACAAAGAATACTGAAAGTTGGGGACATGGCTCAGTGGTTAAGGGCATATATTGCTCTCACAGAGGACCTGAGTTTGGTTCCCAGCACCCACCCTGGTAGCCCACAACCACCTGCAACTCCACCCCCAGGGAGAACTTAAGGCCTCAAGTCTCCAGACACACCTGCACCGACATGTGTACAGAGATGTCCTCACATATGCGTAATTAAAAATAATTTCTAAAGAAAAAATCTACGAATATTGAAGATTCAAAGAAAAAGAACATAATCACAGAAAAGATTTTGCCATCAAATTCCACTTGCAAACTGAATGTGATTTGAAGGAAACGCTTTGATTCTTCGCACAGATGAAAATAATGCACTTTCAGAGAAATCATCTTATACATTGTGATGCTATTTGTATTCAGATAAGGTGTATACATAAAACCTTCGGACAGCAAATATGAAAATAGTAATGACATCTGTTTATATCTGACTGATAGAGTTGTGGGCCTTCTTTCCTTTTAGCTAATTTTTCAGCTTATAAAAAGCCTAAAATGAACAACCCTGGTATTTCTAACAAGAATTTATGAAAATTTTTCTTTGCTTTGAGTCAGGGTCTCACTTTGTAATTCTGGCTGTTTCAGAACTACCTATGTAGATCAGGCTAGCCTGGAACTCACAGAGATCTGCCTGCTCTGTCTCCAGAGCGCTGCAGTTAAAGTTTCACACTGCTATGCCCCTCCTTGAAAATTACTTTTAAAAACAGTCTTTAGGATAATTCGTCATTTTTCTTTTCTGAAATTCATTTTGCATCTGGGAAAGGTGCTAGAAAGCTTTTAAAGATAAACCAGCCTTTTAAAGATCAGTGTCACAAGGCCCCGCTATGATCCCTATCAAATATTGCAGACTCAATGCTGAGCCTCTCCCACTCTTTCAGCCTTGATGATTCTGCATCTCCCTCTATTCAATGCATCTCTGCCATCCC
>JADRCD010238412.1:0-19683 GCA_019843815.1 Montemys delectorum
ACACACACACACACACACACACACACACACACACATCAAGCTGAGTGGACCAGTGAGTTTCTCGGAATGAAAAAAGGCAGGAACAGGGGTGGGTCTACAAGCTGGTTCACCAAAAAGCCATTCCAGCATGAGTGACAGCCCAATGGCGTCACCCACGGAGCTTCCCGCCCAGCTTGCTGGGAGTGTTAGAAGCACCTAGGAAGTCTCATCCCCCAGCAGTTGCTTACTGCTAGCATCATCACAAAGAGGGGCCTGTGAGGTCTGTAGGTTTAGTGAACCTCCTGAGTCCCTGGGTTCCCCTCCTCTTTGGAGAGGGGGCATATTTGAACTCAGGCTAAATAACTGCACAATTGTATATTTTATGCTCTTTCGAAACCAGTGCTTTGGCAGTGCCCCGCTGTCACAAGCAGAGAGTAGTCAACACGTGTTTTGCAGTGAGGAACTAGCATGAGGCAGCTGGTTAGATCATATTTACAGCCCGTAAGCAGAGAGAGACTAATGACACTGCTCTGCTAACTCTCTTTATTCAGTCTGGGAGCTCAGCATATCAAACAGTGCCACCTGCGTTCTAGTGGGTCTTCCCTCCTCTGTCAAACCTTCCTGGGAATATCCTCCCAAATACATTCAGAGGTGTGCCTATTAGTTAATTTGAAATCCTCTCAAGTCGAAAATCAATACATATTCCTAGAAAATGCACACACACACACACACACACACACACACACACACACACACACAGGAATGATGTGAACATGAAAGTGTGTTGTCCTCCACATGGTCCAAAGGTCTTTATAGAATTAGGATTTTGACTAAACCCAAGAGACCACTAAGAGGGGAAATGGTAAATTCTATATCTACACTGCATTATTCTTTGGGTAAAGAATGAAGTTGTAGACAAGGATCTAAGGCCAAAATCCAAACAAACAAACCACTGTAGAAAGAGGCTAGCAGGACCAGAGCTCATGCAGTACAGTTACAAGCGGCTTAGTCCTACGCTAGAGTCAAGTCAGTAGTTTGCTCTTGACATTCAGGGAGGTATTAATCATGTAACCATCATAAGCCTCTTGTTCTTTACCAATTAGATACAAAGTAAATTCAGACAGAAGCCATAATGGTTTTGTGGGGATTGGGGAAATTTTTAGCCTAAGAAGAAGTAGCTCATTACTGTAGTGTTTACTGGGCATATGGAATATAAGACCCTGGGGTCCATCCAACACCAAAAATAAATACATAAAAAGTAGCAACCCAAAGTAGATCAGGGGCTGGACCTACTTGTACCTTCACCTTGTAAATCACAAGTGGCTGGTTTGTTGTTGTGTACAGGGATGGGGCCCCGGACCAGCGCTGCACTCAATTTATAATGCCACTTATCATGGATGATGTCCCTTTTAAGGGAAATCTAGCGAGTGCTCTTACCAGCCCTGAGATTTTATTTGTTAGAGGCCAAATGGCCATGGCATGTGTTTGATTCCATAGCAACATGTCTCTGAAGCCAGAAAAAAAATTATAAACACACACATATAATATGTATATATTACATGTGTGTGCCTATATACATATATGTGTGTGGGGGGGTGCGGGTGGAGGGTGTATAATGCTTGCAGCAGCCAATGTATCCTGAGCAGACCCAGGATTACTGTAATGCCTCCTTCATTTTCCTGCCTATCTCCCTTTGCCTTTTCCTTTCCTGGGGCCTTTGATAATGCAGGGCATCTGCACTTCGTCCTTCTTGTTATCCAGCTCTGCTATTAACATATGCTTGTGTTCTTGCCCAGCCTGCAGCTGGGTAAGGAGGAAGGCAGTGGCCTGGTTCTCATCTTGAGCAGAGCTGAGACCCTCCCAACCGTAGCACCTGAGAGCAGCAAGTAGGTGGTCATTTGTGCTTCACCTTGTCTTTGTGGCAGGATAGCTCTGTCATAACAACATGGCGAGGACTGAGATTCCTGGATATTACAGTCAGCTCCTTCTAGCTGAAAGGGATATCACAGGGAGCCACGTGATATCCAGGGAGGCAGAGAGCTTGTGTCACACACTGTGGACCTGTGTGATGGGCACAGTAGAGTTCCAAAAAGAAATAATGGTACCCGTTTCTCTCCTTCCAGAGACACAAATCCTAACTGAAGTTTTCTCATTGCCCTGCCCTCGGAGCTTTTGATGTCTCCCATCTTCTGTCTTTTACATCCATGGAAACACTCTGCTTTAAGCTTCTTTTCCCCCTAAACACTGGAAGCAACAGGGTCTCATACTGTAGCCCAAGCTGGCCTGAGGGTTACTGTGTAACGGTCAGAGTTTCTCTTTCCTTTGCAGTGTCAAAATACTCTTGACAAAAGCAACCTAAAGGAGAAAGGGTTTGATTTAGCCCACAGTTCAAGTTGCAATCCATTGTGGTGGCAGTGTAGCCTGCTTATCAAGTGCTTGAGGCTGATCACATTATACCTGCAAGGGGAGGGGGGAGAGAGAGAGAGAGAGAGAGAGGTCAATAGAATCACTTTCACATTGGTTCTCAACCTGTGGGTCGAGACCCCCTTGGAAGGTCAAAGTACTGGTTCACAGTTTTACAAGGGTTGCATATCAGATATTTACATTACAATTCATAATGGTAGAAAATACAGTTATAGGGTAGCAATGAAAATAATTTTATGGTTGGGGGGGTCACCACAACATGAGAAACTAACTGTATCAAAGAAGGTTGAGAACCACTGACTTTATACAATCCCCGTTCCCCTGCCCAAGTCTAGTCTTGTCCATAGTCAGGATGGATCTTCCAACATCAATTAATGTAATCAAGACAATCCCCCATATGTATAACCAAAAGTTTGCCTACCAGGTGATTCTAGATTCTGTCTAGCTGACAGTTGGTACCATTGCAATAGCACAGGTTGACTTTGAACTTGAGATGTCCTGTGTCAGCCTCCCAGAGACTAGGATTACAGCTGGGTACCACCACATCTAACCTCTGGAGGCATTTTTAAAAACTCTCTGTCACTCATTTGATACCTATCCTGCATTTCTTCTTTTGACTAATATGTGGGGGCAGGGAGGAGTCCAAGCATGTGTCTACGCAGAAAGGCAGCCGTTTGGTACTAGAATCAGTGACCTCTTCCACCCCCACTCCCACACGCCTTCTTTCTAAGTCTCTCTTCATGCCCGGAACTAAGCATGGGGGGGAGTGCCCATGCCACACTATTTGTTTCTGATGATGTCGCAGTCTCATCCTGGTCCCACAAGGAATTGTGATGTATGTGTATAAATAGATTCAAGTATTCTTTTATATTTTTAAAGAAGAGACACATTTAAAAAGTTCTCGATATATATTTTTAAATGTAGCTATAAAGTCACAAGTGAGGGCTCTCTAAACAGTTCTCTTTTCCCTCTTCCCATTGTGGATATTGATCATGAACCCCATGCAGAATTTCACACTAGCACAAAGATAAACTTTTTGCCCACCCCCTCCTCCCACACTCACTGTCATAGCATTTGCCTTGGGGGCCAAACTTCTCAGTCTAGCAGTTGTCTTTTGGAGCCATTAAATCAGAGATTTGAAGGGGGGGGGGTCATTAAAGTGACAGGTTTGATAGATTAGGATAGTGATTCCTAATTTAGTTTTTTAAGGTCTGTTGGGGAAGGGGGAGAAGGTTTTCATATGAAAACTTTTATCTTAAAAGAGTTGAGAGTTCTCTTTCCAAGTTCTGATCCAATGGAAAAAAGGCAAAAGTAGAATGCAGGTGGAAGCTAGAATTCGTATGCTGCTACTAACAGTTATGGAGTGAGAGCCAAAGGGACTTACTACCTCTCTGGATCCCTGTTCCTTAGTGTAGCCCTGGTGGTCATAACTGGAGCCAGAGGAGAAAGAGGTCAAAGTTTACATCAGTTGCTCCTACCGAAAAAGATCTGCTTTTCATCCAGAGGTGGGTGGGGCCAGCCAGATAGCTCACCTCCCATCCCGGAGAAGAAAAAAGCAGAGTAAAGGGCCAGGGATGTTTAAAAGGCCGGGGGTAGGTGATGCTTCTGCGCGATACACGTTTTACCTTCTGCCCCCTGATCAAGGCAGACTGGCCTTCCAGCTTGATCCAACCATCTTCATCCAGGCTCATAGCTCTTGTGTTTGCTGTGTTTGTTCAGGGGACACTTCTACTCAGTGAACACAAAAGCCTTGCCAGTCTCATTGTCTCCCGTACTTCAGTATTTGAAGTGGTGCCAAGTCAACAACAGGCAGTTGGTACTTGCAAAGCTCACTCCTGATTTTGGAAAGAAACTCAGGGAGAGGAGGGAAGAGAGTTGGAGGGTGACGAGAAACTCTGAAAGTTAAAGCCAAGGTCACAGCCTCCAAGACGCCCTAGCCTAGCTGAAGAGGCAAGGTATGATTATAGGTAATATTAAAGAAGTGAACAGGAATGAAAGGCAGTCGGTTGCAGAAATGACACTAGGTATTCTTCACAGACTCATTGCCAAGCGGATGACAATAGAGCAAATGGAAGCTATTGTATTAGTCAGGGAAGGATACAGGTTTGTGTCAGAAACAGTCAATCCTAAATTCCTGGTGGCTTCACAAAATAAAGGCTCACTCCTTGCTCATGTTGTATCACTTATGTGGTATCGCTCCTAGATGGTTGTCTCCCCAGCATACCTCGGTAGCTCTTCTGACCATCTACAGATCTCTTCATGATCACAGAAAAGGGAAGAAAACTAGAAGCTTGCTGACACAGTTAAATGTTTCAAAGGTAGAGCATGGAATGCTTGCTTGTCGTCCACTGTGTTCTGAGCATTGCGTTTTGATTTGGAGACAGCTCACTGTGTCCCAGTCCTGGCCTCTGTCACATAGTAGGTACTCAAGTGGTATGTGAAGGATGACAGAATGGATGGACATAAGAGTGAGTTGACACTCATTTCTGAAGGAATCATAGCAGTTGGAAGCTTGGTAAATGACTTGAGCACTAACATAAATTATAAGGCTGTGATTGGTTAATTTGTGTACTGGTTTGAATAGATTTGGCCTCCATAGACTCGTGCATTTGTATGCTTGGCCCACACGGAGTGACACTATTAGGAGGTATGTCCTTGTTAGAATAGCTGTGGCTTTGTTGGAGGAAAAGTGTCACTGTGGGGTGGGCTTTGAAGCCCTATACTTAAGCTCCGCCCAGGGCAGAAGAGCCAGTCTCTCCTGGCTGCCTTCAGAGCAAGAAGTAGAACTCTCAGCTTCTTCTCCAGCACCATGTCTGCCAGGATGATGCCATGCTTCCCGCCATGATGATAATGTGCCTGACTTCAAAACTATATATAAGCCAGCTCCAATGAAGTCTTTTATAAAAGATCCCTTGGTTATGGTGTCTCTTCCCAGCAATGGAAACCCTAAGGCAATGATAACTAGTTGATCATAAGGACACAGGAAAATCAAACACAAGTTAGTTGGCAGCTGAGCTCTTTCTAAAGGACTAGCCTTCCATACTCCCTACTTGGTCTCATTACTGTCTAACTAGTTCGAGGCTCGACTCCTTGTGCTATGTGGTTTCAGCTTCTCTTTCTAGCCTCATAACTTGGGAGGGAGGTAGAAATCATCCTTGCTTCAGAAACTTAATTCAGTGAGGTTAGGTGGTCCAGAATTTTCTCATGATTCTGTTCACCCTGCACCACATCCTCCACCCTTAGGTCATCTGACACCTGCACATACATCATCCCAGGGACCTGGGGGTAGGCAGTGTTAAGCTCCAGTTCCTTATCAAGAAAGTTCTAGAAGAGCCCGTACTTGTGCAGAGCAATGCTTGAGTCAGCATAGAAGATGTAAAGTTCCTGGAGAGAAAAGAACACGCCATCCTTCATGCACTGGGCCTGGAGGCTCTGCTGCCCTCCCCACAGCTGTCTCTCTACAGGTCTTCACCTAGACCTTTGTGGTATCCTTCATTTATAAACAAACAAGCAAGCAAATGGGGAACTGGGTTTGGGAAATGGCTCAGTGGAACGTGCTTAATTTTCAAGCACGAGGACCAGAGCACAGATCCCCAGAACCCACATGAACGTCAGGTGGGGATGGTGGTCCACCTATAATTCTAGCACTCAGAAGGCTGAGACTGGGGAATCCTTAAAGAAAACTAGTGGGCTACGCTGCCTTTATCTATGAGCTCAGTCAAGAGCTCCTGCCTCAATGAATAAAGTGGCTATCAATGAAGGGGAAACATTTACATCAACCTCCACACCCAGGCACACGCGTCCACCCACCCATGTGCATATCCATGGGGCCATGCGCCCACACAGCACACAAACACATGAGAGAAAAGTGATAAACTTAGATAATTATTCTTTCTAATTCTATGAGCCACTCTATCAAATTAATCAAACACAAGGAAGGGGTTTGATTATAGCACAAGACAAATGATTGGTGTGTGAATTGGGAGAATGGATAGAGACCAGTCTTGGGACCTGAGTTTGGGTCCCCCCACATACACATCTTGAGACTAGAAATACTTGCTTGTTCACTTTTGCTCTGTGGGAGGTGGTGATGGAAGAGTGTTGCTCCTTCTCTGCCTCCCACTGTTCAAAGGGGACAGGACAGTGGGGAAGGCCTGACTTGAGAATCCATGGTAATGGGAGACTCTTTAGCAGGTTGGTGACATAACCAACTGTGGCTTAGGCAAGGCCATGGGACCTTGAGATGGTGACAAAATGAGAGACAGGGCCAGTCTGAGAAGGATGCTGTCATCCTGACAAGTTGAGGCATTGAAAACCTCTGTGAACAATGGCATGATGCTCAGAGATGGGGAGTGATTGCAAGGTGTCCCTTGACCAAAAACGGGGATGTTGTGGGAATACTTTTAAAAAAAAAATGAATCCACCCCGTAAACTCTCTTTCCGGCCGGATCACGTTCTAGAGCCGGCACCGTCCGGCAACACCATGTCCTGGTGGGCTCTTGTTTTCTCTGAGCTAGCAGCAACATCTCACTGACATGCAATGCTTTACACACCCCACAATCATTCATCTAGCACCTAGAACCCAGTAAAGCATGACTCTTAAGGCTTAATTATCTAATCAGGTTTATATAATAATATCACAAAATGCCAATTGGTTTATCTAATAATATGATCACGATTACAAGATGCCAATACAATAATTTCAATGCCAAATGATAAAGACAAATTTTGACCCAATTAATCTAACCTTGTAAAAGCCTGGTTGTTATACCCATGCTGGGTCTGGACCATCATCTTTCTCTGACTCCATGATGAAGATCCCCTCCTCCTCTCTCTGACCTTTCTCCTCTTCAACTTCTAGCTCCACCTCTCTATTCCTGTCCAATCACAGGACTGTCACTGCCCTAATGTGATTGGACAGAGAAAATGCTGCAACACTGAAATACTTTTGTATCTGTTTGCACACAAGAAATGAGAGAAAGCTGAGAGTGGGAGAGAACCATACTTTTAAATCCTGCATGGCAGTCAAATATCATAGGTCTTATTTTTGAGATTATTTAGTAATAGTGTCACTTGTAGAGAAATCTGGAATCACCCTTGGATTGAGGCAGGCCTCACCCTCAGTATTTTTATTTACCCCTTCCTTCTAAACTTCCCAAGGTTTAAGATCAAACTGTATATATGGTATGTGTATGCAGGTGTGCACATGCATGTACATGTGTGCATGTGCATGTGTGTGCAAGCATGTGCATGTTTGTACATGTGTATACATACATGTCATGCCTGTGCATGTAATATGTACATCTACATCTTTGTGGAAGACCAAAGGCCTATGTCAGTGTCTTCTCTAACTGTTCTCTACCTTATTTGGGGGCGACAAGATCTCTTGCCCAACCTGGAACTCACTGGTTTGGCTAGACTGGGATGGCCAGCAAGCCCCAGTCAGCCTTCTGTTTCCCCTTCCCAAGAACTAGGGTTACAGGCACATAATGTTTGTAATGAGGAACCAGATGAAAGTCCTCCTGCTCACATAGCAAACAGTTTACCAGCGGGGCCATTCCCAGCTCCCTAGTTCCTATACGCTAGGACCTAGAGTCAGATTTTATGCTAGCATCAGAATTGTCTGAAGTTCCAGCTCCATTCTGGTGGAGAGAAGATGGCTTGGCCGGCCGAGAGTGGGGAATTAAAACCCTGGAGGTTGCTGGGTCTGTCCACTAGTGCGAGAGCCTTTTGTCCACCACTAGATCTGTCCTACCCTCAAGCCTCTTGTCAGCTGTGACCTCCCTGTGGCTCTGGGGAATGAGTTAGCAGTGCCTTGCTAGTTGCTAACAGCTTACAAACCAGAGCTCTTTTTTCCCCTTTAGCTCCAGAAGGCATTGCACACAACAACCTTTTGGGTTTGACAAGTTGGAGCCAGTCTTGATCAGAGAGAAAGGATAGCGTCATTGGTGGGTGAGAAGAGGAGTGGATAATGTATTCTCAGCCTTCCCTCTGAAGCTGAGTAATTGGGTCACTGTTACAGACACCTTTCTTAAAACAAACGACAGTCTGATGAGAGAAGCCAAAGGTGTACCCTGTCACAAAGGGGTGAAAGCACAACTGAAAGAGACAAACACTCTGAGATCTTCGTCTCTTGCCTTCTAATTCACTTGGTGCTGCCATTGGCCAGACCTCCGACCCATGCTTGCTCCGTCTGCTGTTATCTGTAAAGACTGTTCTTCAAGCATGGCAAAACATGCATCCTTCTTGTTGTGGAAGAGGAGCAGCACTGTTGGTCATTTCATTCCCTCCACATACCCACAATACCACTTGACTGGTGTGTGTATGTGTGCGTGTGTGTGTGTGTGTATGTGTGTGTGTGTGTGTGTGCGCGTGTGTGTAAATTTCTTTGAAACAACAAGATGTTGTGGTAGCCTCTATCTTTTCCAGAGGAGTAAGTGTATATTCAGACAGACAGGCGAAACTATTTATAGATTGTTAAGTATTGTGTGGAAGGAAGAGGTGGAAGTCAGCTTTAATGTTCTCTTCCCCTCTCCCTATAAGTTCTCGGTAGTACTAGAGACATTAGACATTTCAAATCTCATGCGACAGCAATACCCTTTTGATGCACTTTGCCTAGAAACAAAAGCTGAAACAGGCTTTGGAATAAACTTACCAAAGAATCGTGGGGGTTTTGATCATTTCCCATTAGCATGAACATGAATCTCTGTCCTGGCAGATTCTGTTTGATAGGATTTAATAAGGATATACATGTTACTGGGTGTTTCATATGTCTTCTCAATTCAGGAGCTGAAGGAGTCCCATGTGGAGGAATTCCCCATGCCCCAAATGTTTTCGCAGCCATTGCCCAAACTTCAAAAACCTGTTCTAAGAAGAAAAGAACTGAGCAGATACTTCCTTAGAAGGCCGTTGGCTTCAACAATGAGTCCCAGCAAGATGCTCACCCACACCTTGGCCTGTGCAATCCTTGGTCAAAAGAAACTTGAATTTAAGAAGTCCAAGTCACCATAGCCACTCACAAATTCCTAACGGATGCTATTTTCCTGATCCTGATCAGAGGGTGATGGGGGCAGACAGAGGACTTAATACTACCCCCACTGCCTTCCTTTAAAGTATAGTATACTGCTTCTGACCCTGCCTCTCACCCAGGAGGCAGGAGGAAATGAATGACTGCTTATTGCTCTCAGCATCTCAGAATGCATCCAAATCTGTGGATTGAGCTCTTTACAAAAGCAGACCAGACTGCCAGGTACTTAGGACTCAGCCCATTCTGTTTCTTTTTGATTGTCGATGGATTTGAAGAATAAATGGCTTGCATTCCACAATCTTCAAAGAGAATCTCCTAAGTGTTTAGGCCTTGGAGACACCTGTTCTGTTTGTTTTTTCATTTTAGTATTTGAAAACTGGGTATGCCGACATTACCTTGGGTGTCCAGATTTCCTGGCAGGGAGGGCACAGGAAGCAGCACAATGACTCTGCTTTTAATTTGAAATGCATTCCTCTCTTTGGGGGGTGACCTAAGAGGCACCTGTTTTCACATCCATTTCTGTGATTATAGTTAATCCTGTGGCTCCAAGTCATGGGAACCAATGGCGTGTCTTTGAGCAGAGTTATTTACCGACCCTTAGACATGGTATTTTATGAGGAAGTAGGGACTTGGCTTTGAAGATCCCCACAGTGAGACTAAGATGGGGGCACCTGGCTACCTAAGGGTGTCCTACCTCATTATTAACCACCCCCAACCCCCGGAAGGGGGCAAAGATTAAGAGGCTGGGTAAGGGGAAATAGGTGGGTAGGGTGGGATCGGGGCCTTGCCATTATCTTAGGCTTAGATGCAGAGGAAGCCAAGCTACCTGGCAAGTTACCTGGTTGCTAAGGCAACCACTAAAGGAGGGTTGTGACTTCGAGCTGAGCATCAGTCTCTTTGTACTGATTCTCCTGCCTACGTAAATCCTGCTCTTAGTTCTTTCCAACATGGAGTCTATTTCTCCTGCTTCCTGAAGGGAATATTCTTCCTGAAGGGAACGCTGGTCTATTTGAATGTAGGAGAACGTTACCGGGCTATCTGGAGGAGGCTGCAGAGACTTCAACCGTGTTGTTTGTAGCTTGATGCTGAGGGAGGAAGGCTAGTGAAAGCTGCAGACATCTGAATGGTCAGAATTGAGTATGCTGAGGGAATTATCCCATGTGAACCCCAGGTCTGCGCATGCCCACAGTGCGAGGATTCTTCCCTAAATGTCTGCGGTATTAAAATATAAAGGAGCTTGTTTGTGTTTTAGTGTGAGTCCCCAGCCTATGAGAAGCTAAGAGCATGAGGTGGTTACCCTTTCCACTCACACGCAAGGGGTCTTCTCTTTGAATTACAGAGGTCAAGACCATTTTATTCACAAATCAATGTCCTCTAGTGGCCAGCTGTCTGTGGTGCCCTCTGAGGACTCTTGAACTTCTCCGTATTTGCTTGTAATTATGCAGCTGCTTTACAGTAGAGCATGTCTCATATTGTGCCCACGCTACGAGCTTAGCCTATGAAGTGTCTGTTGTGCATAATGGAGGCTTCAGATGGAGCACTGGGGCCTATGTGAACAAGGTGGCGGAGGGGTACAAATTTGTAACCCCAGCACTAGGGAGGCAGAGACAGGTGGATTACTGGAGTTTGATAGCTGGCCAACTTGATGTGCTTGATAAGCTCCAGGCTAGTAATAGAGTCCCTTTCAAAAGCATAAGGTATACTTGGGAGGCAGAGGCAGGTAGACCTCTGTGAATTTGAACCCAGCCTGGTCTTGGAAGCAATTTCAGAACATCGAGAGTTCTATTACACAGAGAAACCCTTTCTTGAAATACAAAACAATGAAAAAGATGGATGGGGCTAAAGAGATGGCCAGCAATTAAGAGTACATACTTTTCTTTCAAAGGACCTTGCACCAACCTTGGCCAGTTCACAACTACCTATATCTCCAGGGGGTCTGATACCCTTTCTGGTCTCCACAGATGCTTGCATATCCTTTTTCACACACACACACACACACACACACACACACACACATTAAATAATCAGTATTATACTTAAACTACTTAATTATATATGCATGCTTGAAACCACATGTATTCGTTTTAGAAAGATCTCTTCGTTTTACTTTCATATGACGCAATTTAACTGTGACCTTCATCTATAAAATCAGAACTGTTTTCATCTTTTGAACTACTCTGAGGGTCATCCAAACCACATTCCAGAATTGTTGGGAGTGCATTGCACTTTGAGTCTGCATTGGATGCTATTCGGAGAATTTTTCTCACAAGCCGCAAGTGTCCGTTCCTTTTATTTATTTCTGAGATTTATTACTATTGCACAGCTAGCGTGAGCATGCGTTTCAGAGACATGGTCTGCGAGGAGGCCAGTCACACCAGAGCAGTAAGCTAAGTTGTATCACTAAGAATTTTTTCACTGTGCCTACACTGAGCATATTTTCATGCACCATGCAACTCAACCACTGACTTAGTTGCTTTTGAAAGCCATCTTTTAAAATACCATTTTATTTATAGTGACATCTAGTACTTGTGACTGTGAAAGTCATACTCTCCAAAATAATTACTAGGCAAACGTATTTTCTTAAAGAAAAATGAGCACTGCAACTGGGTGAGTGTTTTTAAACGTGGGAGACAATGGAGACAGTCTCACGGCGGTATACTTCCCATAGACGGTGGGTGTTATGCTGGTCAAAGCAGCAGAAGAGAACAAGAAATCACAGGGAAATCTTTACAAGATCTTCAAGCATTAAGGAGATGTAGGCTTTTATAATGGTTGCCCATGGGAAATGAAAAACCTTGTGTTACCTTATCTTTAATTCGGGTGTATATTAGCAAATGAACTTGTCTTGGGAGAGAAATATAAATAACTGCCTCTGTGCAGGAAAGCCCTTCTCCATGATAACAATAATGAGCTGATTCTCCTTGGGTGTCTGAGAACTGGGTAAAAGGATGGATGAGAGATTCTTTTCCCCCCCTAACAGGATGTAAAAAAGCTTTGAGTCCTAATCAGACTCACTGAACCAGTTATCCGAGCAGTCTCCAGAGAAACAAGTGGTGATAACGCCCATTGACATCTCTGACCCTGGAATCCCAAAGTGATACACCAACACGAACTGATCGGTTCTCCTAACGTTTTGGAAAATGGCATTAATGTCTTTGAATGCATCCTATAAATGGAGTCTGCATTTTCCAGGGATTCAAGAGTGTTGATTATGCTTAAATGTGGGGTAAAGAGAAGAGTTAAAGCAAAGATAATCTTTTTCTGAAATACTGTGAGGTGGCTAGATCTGTCCAAGGATGTCTTCTTTTCTGGAAGACATGTTACATAGGATCCCACTAGAGGAGAATCATTAGATTCCCTCCCCCACCATGGGGGTCTTCTTTAAAATGCTTCATTTGCTTGAGTGTGCAATAAGACAATGAGCTTGAAATAATGCCACCTGCTTTGGGGCGAGGAGTCACAGCTTGTGGCTTTGTAGAAAACAGGTTCCCACTAGCAGATCAATCCCCAGTGCTGTCCTAGGGATAGTTCATCCTGGGGGACTTCCAATGAGTGATTTCCCATTCCTATGTAGCTCAGCTTCTGGGGAAGTGCATGCCAAGATTCTCCATAAGCTCCCCACTGAAGCCAAAATGCACTCAGCTTGGGCCTCCTCCTGAGGAAGCTGGATGAAAAGGGGCATTGCAAAGAGAATTGTGTCTTGTGGGAGGGAATGGGACCCTGTGACATTCATTGTTCCATAGTTCATCATTCTTTGGGTATGTAGATACAAATGGTTTCACAAATCATTTGATCTGGCATATGAAGCAATACAAATATCACTCTTGTATTTACAAGACAGAAGAGCCGAGGAGACAGCACAGCTAAGGATAGCTTGCCTTCAAGCACAAGGACCTGAGTTTGATTCCTGGGACTGGTGTGAACAGAAACTAGGTGTTGTGATCTACACTTAGAACCCCTGCACCAGGGAGGCAAAGGTAGGTTGATTCCTAATGCTCACTGGCTGGCCATCCAGACCTACTTGGCAAGATCTGGGCTACAGAGATATCCTATCTTGGCAAACCAAGTTGGTTGGCACCAGAAAAGCAACACTCAAATTTCCTGTTGGCTTCCAAATGTATGCATGCACACGCGCACACATCCACGCATGCACATGTGCACACATACCTGCATATATATGCATGCACACATACACAAGATAGATGGGGCTGGTGTGTATATCATTCCATAGTAGAGTGCTTACTGAACACACATAAGGTCCTGGTTCAATCCCCACTACTGTAAAATAATAAATAAATAAATAAATAAATAAACATATTAATAATAATAATAATAAACCATCATTTGTATGTTCTCAATAACCGTTTCACAGCAACCCTAAATGTCTTATTTTCACATGATTTCCTTAAGCATTCTATTGAGTAGGAACCTCCTAACCATACCCATGAGTCACTCCCAACCCAGTCTTTCAGGAAATTAATACTGTGGAAAACATCAGCTAGAGTGGTTTTTTTTTTTTCAGGAGTAAGACCACTTTTTCAGAAAGCCTGGCTTGTGTTATTAATATAGTAGCCCCCCTCCCTTTATCACAAGCAGCTATCTTGTGGCTGCATTTACTGTTCTCTCTTCCTAGGCTGCCAGGCTTCTTAACCTCCTAAATAATGCCTATTAAGCTTTCTTTCCCACATTAACTACTTAAAGTTTGGATTAACAACCTGACATAATAGCCAAATCAGCAAACAGTGACTGGTGCCAAACCTCTCTGCCAGTGGCTCCTTCCCACAAGTACCTTTTCATTTTAAAATATGTGGTGTATGGGGCTGGTGGGTTAGTTCAGATTAGTCAGGAAGACTAGCCTTTAAGCTGCAGGCACGGTCCTTGTTACAGGCAAGGGCTTAAGTGATTTTTGTTCCATGTGTGAGCAACTGAGGGGCAGAGTTTATTTAGATTTATTTACTTGTCTATATTATTTGAGATGAGGTCTCATGTAGCCCAGGCTAGATTTGCATTCCCTCTGTAACAAGGGACAATCTTGAATTTCTTACCATCTTGCCTTTACCTTCAAGTCTTGGGAGTACAATCATAAGCCACAATCCCTGTTTTGCTGTGTGTGTATATGTATATGTGTTGTGGACAGCCCTGGTCTTGTATTTTGATGCTAATTCTCCTCTCCTGGAAAGCACTGCAGAAGAGAAGCAAATCACCACGTATACAGGTGCCTTGTGAACCTTCTCCCCACCTTAACTTTTCAAATAAAGGCTAAGGCCAATGATTGGGCAGCAGGAGGGAACATGGAGCTGAAAAGTTTGGAGGGGGAGGAAGACAAGATGGAAGGAAAATGGAGCTGAAGCATGTGGCTTAGAGAAATTGCAAGTCATATGGGATCTAATAGATGGGAATAGAGTAGTGTAGTGGTAGATCTGCCCAATCTAGGCGAGGAGCATGTATACCAATTAATTGAGTTATGAATTGATTGATTTGGTAAATTTGGTTTAAAATTTACCACAACATATATGTGTCTGTGTGTTGTTGTGGTGGTAGAGGTGGTTGTTGTTGTTGTTGTTGTTGTTGTTGTTGTTGTGGTACACAAGGATGGAGATCAACCTGGGGTTTTATGCATGCTAGACAAATATTTTACCAACTGAACTACATCCTCAGCACCAAAATTTTCAATGGAGTCTGGCTAAATTTGGCCCCCTTTTCAGTGGTCTAGGCTTCTAGAGAGTGTCACATGCTGTTAAGAATTAGGACATGATTATTTCATTTGGAAAATAGAAGCAGAACTTACATTATAGAATTTGAAGCAGGACCATTGGACACAGGAGAAAGTAAGCTCTCCTGGTCTATAGGATACAACCAGCCACCCCCAAATAGAATCTTCATCAACTCTTGTCTCTGAGGACTCTTGAGCTTCAGGATCACAGCAGTTCCGTGTTGGTCCAGGAAGGGTGTCATGAATAGCCTGGTTTGATTTTTGCTTTTTACCACTATGTAATTTTAAACATGGATGAGGGTAGAAGAGAAGTGTAGGGGAACAGTTTCTATTATACCCAGACCTGGTATCCAGGTCATTTGCTTCCTTCTACCTGCACCCTTCCTTTCTCCAGAACAATTTATGAGCCTTTTCAGTTCCTTTGCCTTCTTTGCTTTATGTTTGTCTACATGTAAGATTAAAGACATGATCATCATGAGGAAACTTAAGTACTATATGCAGGCTTCCTTGGTTTATCTGGCTACTTATTTTGATAAGATACACCGAGCGTGTAATGATTAGTTTTCAACCATGGGGACAGGATATTACTGCTCTTTTATATATGTGTCATATATAAAATGAATCTTAGTTTCCACAGTGCTAAAATGAGCAAGTCATGTGACCTCATATGCAAGCTATATGTGTAACATAAGGAGCTGCTGTGTGCCTTTTCCTGGGGAAACATGAACAAATGAATGTATATCTCACCACTCTAGATGAGGCATCGGTGAACAGACCAAAGATACACTTCCAGCTGATTCTAGCTTATTGAAACAGCAAGTCCACTGGGGTTACTCACAGGACAGGAGTGACTCCTGCCAACCCCAGCATGGGTAATGACTCCCCAGTCCCCCACATAATTCACAAACAGCTTCAGCAAGGAGTCTCCTCCCATTCAAGATGATTGACTGCTCACCTGAAGCCATGGAGGAGACTTCTAAGTTTCCCAAAGTCCTTGTGAGCTTCCCATCTCACTCCAGGAGGGAACCCTTTGTTTGTTTGGAAGGAAACAGCCACATTCCAGTCAGGCTATTTCACACAGGTTTTGCTATTTAAAAAGCAATGCTTTCTGGGAATCCCAGGAAATCCCAGGGGTCAAGGCTGACTTCTGGGGATCCACAGGACTAGGAATCAGTGAGGGTTTTAGGAAAGTAACACAGGAAACTCATTCTGAGTAACCCAAACTGGCAACACACAGCTAAGCAAGTAGGCAAGTTTCACTGACCCTCATTTCAACCACAATTACCCCATTTCTAGATAAAGATTGTCCAAAATGGGAGTGAAAAACACAATACACACAGGAGGGATGCAGTCTGGTGACCCCTTTCTCTGACTCTAAGCTGTTTACCAGGAACAGCTTTTTAGATGCATGTATGTTCAAGAATTGGAGCTTTGCCAAATGGAGAGTTCTAGATTCGATAATGATAATGGTTGTATACGATACTGTGAATCTGCTTAGGGCCACTGAACTGCACACTCAAAATGGTTATGATGAAGCTTAGTCTGTAAAGTTCTTGTCACACAAGCAGGAGGACCTGAGTTTGATCCCCAGCACCCACACAAAAAGCCAGGCACAGTGGCATCCACATGTAATCTCAGTGCTGCAGAGGCAGAGTTGAGCCAGCAGGCATATCCAAAACAACAAACCCAGGTCTCAGTGAGACACTGTCTCCAAAACCAAGGTGGGTGCACACATCCGCACACATATGTACCTACACATAAAAATGTAAAGGAGTGGAAAATATGTAAGATAGTAAATGTGATGTGTGTGTGTGTGTGTGTCTGTGTGTCTATGTGTCTGTGTGTGCATGCTCGTGCATGCATGTGTGTGTGTTTGTATAGACATATATATCCTGAAGGTTTACTGAAAATGCCTTGCCATGTCTTCTACTTACCTACATATATCTTCTAGTTGACTAATTTTATGCATTTACTTGCTCGTTTGTTTGTTAATGCATGTAGATGAATATGGAGGCCAAAATTAAACCTTGGCTGTCATTTTTCAGGAGTCATCCACCTTGTTTTTCAGAATCTCTCTCATTGCCTAGAGCTTCCCAAGTAGACTAGACTGGCCGGCCAATGAGCCCCCAAGGATCCATCCACCTTGTTTCTGCCTCCCTAGCAGAAGTATTCCAAGCGTACGCTACTATATCTGGCTTGTATTACGTAAGTTCTAGGAATTGAACTCAAGTCTTTTTGCTTGTAAGATGAACATTTTATCCATTGAAGTTAGTTTGGGTGAAAGCCACATGAACGAGAATTACCGCCCAGAAAAGCAGGCTGAACTTAAGTCAGTATCCTATGGAATTTAGTCAGTGTCCAGCCATACAGCATTGTGGGATATCTTGGCATTGTTTAAGTAGAAGAGAGACAGGAAGGCTCAATTGCTGGAGGGGAGCATGTTGCAAAGTCTGGCCTATGCTGTGAATGGTCACTTCTCATTGTTGCCTGAGCATCGTGAGTCTGGGAGAACATCAAACTTCGGGTCTTCTGAAATAAAGAATCAAGTCATAGAGGAGAGCGTCACCATGGGAGAGGATTGGGCACCCTGTGTGGGGACTGGGTACCAGGTGAGAGGACTTTGCACTGGTTAAGACATGTGGAGTCAGCAAGGTGGCTTAGCAGGTACAAGTGTTTGCAGAGTGCAGGATGATGGCCCAAGTTCCATCCCTGGAGCTCACAGTGGAAGAAGAGAGGTGACCCCCCAAACTTGTCTTCTTACCCGTGCCATGTTATATGTGTTACAAGACTCACATAACATACACAACAATAAATAAAATATAGTATAAAAGGAAATCCTGAGTGCACATAGGTGCAGGGTAGACCATACTCCCTAAGGGCCTGATGGTTTCTCATTACCCTCAGCATCCCTAAAGTTGACTTCTGAAGTACCTGGGGTATTAAATGAGGCCATGAAGAGACAATGGTTTAGACAGGATCAATAGCTACATTTTTATTTCCCTGTGTATTAGATTTCTACAAAGGATTTTATTCTGGATTAAACAACGTATATTTGAAAGTCCCTTCTATGGACAATAAAGGTTCATTCCCAACTGTTACAGTAGGGGCCAATCAGAGGAGTGTTTTAAAAGTCAACCTCCAGGAATGGAAAGCTGGCTCAGTTGCCATGTGCTTGTCACAAAGCATGGGGGCCTGAGTTTGGATCCCTAGCACTCAAGGAAGAAGCCAAGCATGATGATATGTGAACCTGTAATCCTAGCACTGTGGAGGAGGAAACAAGAGGAGCCCTAGAGCCTGCTGGCCAAATAGTCTACCTAATAGGTAAGCTCCAAGTTCTGTGAGAGACTCTGTCTCAAAAGCTAAGATAGAGAGAAATAGAGAGAGACATTTGACATTGCCCTCTGGCCTCTTCATGCATGCACACACATGTAAACATGCATATGTCTCTCTCTCTCTCTCTCTCTCTCTCTCTCTCTCTCTCTCTCTCTCTCACACACACACACACACACACACATAATCATTGGGTCTAGAATCCATGTTCAAAGCAAGGGTTATATTTTATCTTACAGTACTTTGCATGATGAGCCTTTGAAGAGATATGGAGTTGCATTATAGGAATATGACTTATGGATATTTAGAAAAAAATCATCAAAAAGGTTGATTTCAATATTATATTGCCTTATAATTCAAAAAGAAATAGTAGGTATATAAACTATATAATGTCCCTCAACCTCTCTTTTTTTTCCTTACTGAAAACTGGACTAAACTAATTTCTTTCTGGCTTTCTTGTCCAAGACATCAGGATTTATTAGGTGATGTCTTGGACTTGGCTGACAACTCCAAGTCTACGTGCAGGATAGAAACTTTGTGGAAAATAACAGCTAATTGTATTTTTTCAATGTTTCAGATGATATTCTGGGCGAGTTTTGTTTCTGTGTGGCCCGTAGCCAGAACCCTACTGTTTTTCAATTTGTTTAAGTGTACCAGCTTAGACAGCATATGTACATGCTCAGCTGAAGATAAAGGATAGGACTATTTTTAGCCTATTATAAAGAAAACCACATTTTTCTCTTAAATGTCTTGATATAAAGTAATTTGAACATGATTTTTCTGTACAAATCATGTTCAGGAGATTGGCTGTCAAGTGTGGTTTTTTAAGTAGCACTCTTGAGGAACCAGGGAGACTTTGCAGAGTTAGAGACATCCTGAGAGATGAAGATGTCAGTTTTTAAGCAGCACTTTAAGAAGTAGTTAACTTAAAAGTACAGCAATTGCCAGCCCAGTGAGAACGGCTTTGAAGAAGAAAGCCTTGATACTCGAGGAGAAAAGTTGACAGATCCACTACAGTTAGGAGACAAACAGATATAGCTCCCACAGGTGGAAAGTTTCCTCCTTCAACCAACTAAACGAACATCCAGCAACACTCCCCCGACGCCTGCCCCCACCCCACTCCTTGTTGGCTGCTAATGGCTGATGCACAGAAATCTATCCATTTGCCTTATTTGGTGAGTCATAGACAACAGGCAGTCACATCCCTCCA
>JADRCD010238412.1:20083-34494 GCA_019843815.1 Montemys delectorum
TGCACCCATCTACAGATTTTATGTCTTTCACCACTTTGAAAGAAGAGGAACAAATGATTTCTTCCCAGTGTCTAATGCCACTGTCGATGTGTTTGGCAAGGGTTAGGTAAAGAT
Organism: Montemys delectorum; assembly: GCA_019843815.1. Taxonomy (NCBI): domain Eukaryota; kingdom Metazoa; phylum Chordata; class Mammalia; order Rodentia; family Muridae; genus Montemys; species Montemys delectorum. The sequence goes on from JADRCD010238412.1 coordinate 20,198, forward strand.
TTGGTAATACTCCTCTTGCTTTGGAAAGCAAGATATGACAAGAGGGAAGTTGTGTCATATTCCATTGTAGAACCTAGGCCTTTAAGAAGTGCAGTTTCTGACTTTATACCCATCAGTCTTACCATTTCTCATTAATTACTCTTCATAATGATATGTAGGCATTAGGGTGATTCATAAATAAGTGCAGTGGTGACTTCCTCGATGTTTGCTATTTTTATACCATGATAAGATATTTCATGACCTGCTGTCCCAGTGTTGTCATATGTCAGAAAGAATTCCCCCTCCCTTGGCATCTCTGAAAACCCTACCTCAGTTGTGTTATGGGAGTGGTGCTGTGTTTTCTTGAATTTGGATATTCCCTTGAAGCCCAATGCTAGACATCAGTAGTGAGCATCAAGTTCCAATCATCCCTTTGATAATAAGAGGAAATGGTAGACACTCTATAGGCTATCTCCTGCTAAGCTGGACTGTCATAGGTTTGTGGTATTTATCCATTTGCAATGGGTTTCTCAGGATGTAGAGTGATTGTAAGCAAAGGAACGTCTTTATATTTCCTGGCTACTTTCCATAGAGTAGATCCTTCTGATGGGTGATATTGAAGTGACATTGCTGTTCTTGTCTTGGATCTTGGTGTCAAACTGTCTGAGCACACATGGAAGGATTGTCTGTGAGTCTGTGGTATGCAATATTCAGATTACTCCCACCCCTCTGTTTCTTCATCTGTTATATGAAAATTATAAACTTGCTTTCATAAGGTTTGGGGCAAGTTGAGTGAGAGCTGATACATTAACTTCAAGTTTTGTGAGTTTTCAAAAATGAAGAAGGAACTTTTGTTTGTAGACAGTGTTCAACAAAGATATCATCTTTGTCTAAGCAATATTCGGGGCAAAAAAAAAATGAGCTTATCTTTGAGAGAAATAGCAAGCTCTGGCAACTAACTTCTCTGGAAGGTTTTTCTCTATCTGTATACTAGAGCCCCTCCCCATAGCTATTTCAAAATCCTGTAACTTGGACTAAACAATTTTCTCAACCTATTCAGAGGACTACAACGTGCTTCCAGGATTGGCTACTGATGCTTTGGGAGTGTGGAGGAAATCTGGGACTCATCACCTTAAACTTTGTTTTGTTTTTTTCTAAAAGTTGAGACTTAGGCATCATGCAAAATTCATTTAATTTCACTTTTTCATACATGATGTTGTATGGATGGGATCACTGAGTTTTAAGGAGTGACTATGAATGGAAGAGTACATGCACGTTTCAAGACACCCGGAGGTGGGGGTGGGGTGGGGGGGTGAGGGTGGGGGCAGAGGAGCGGAGCATGGGAGTTCACTGAAGTGGGAAGCACAGGAACAAGGGAACATAAGGACTAGGAAACACAGCAAGTTCAAACTCCTTGTTGGTTTTGGAAGCTGGTCCTTGTAACAGACCACCCAAGTGCTGGTTGGCTTCTCTGAAAGCTCATGACTGGAGGGTCATGGTTCTGAAGGATGGACTAGAGCTTAGAAATATGAGATGATAAAAATATATTCACCATATGCTAAAGAGAGGCATTCTACATCCAAACATGAGTTAAAGATAATTTTCTATTCATATCTATGTATAAATATATCTATGTTTATATATGTGTGTGTGTGTGTGTACACATAACACATACAAAAGTTTTTCTCAAGATCCAGGACTACAGTCACTCTCTACTCAAAATTGCTCTTATATCTCCTCAACAAATGGAACTGAGCCACTTGGAAAAGACACATGGTGTATACATGAAGAAGGGGGTTTAGAGCCTTACTTTGGCCATATACAGAAAGGTTAAAGTAGATCAATAATTTAAATGTAAGGGCTCAGACTGCAAAGATCCAGAGGAGGGAGCATGGAGATAATTCGTGGACTTGGATTTGGCATGACATTCTTAGGATGCTTTACACAAGAAGCTAAAGCAGAAATAGAAAGGTTATATACATTCAAAGGACATAGTCAAAACAATAACACACAGACCAGAAGAAAATACATCCAAAGCACGTTCTTGATAAAAGTCAAGTTTGTAGAACATATGGAAAATTTCTACAGCTCCAAAATTAGTAGTAGTAGTAGTAGTCGTCGTTGTCGTCATCGTCGTAGTCGTAGTAGTAGTAATCTGATGAAAAATAGACAGAATTCTCCAATAAAACATTTTTTGAAATGGATACACCTTTGGTCCAGAATTCCACAAAAAGCCACTGAGTGTCATTAATATTTGGGGAAGTGCAAATTATAACTAGTTTTGCACTTAGTAGGGCAGTGATAGTAAGAAGAAAAATAAATAAATAAAAAGCAAGGATGTGGACCAATTGAAATCTTTAGTCCTTTTTCTTTCTCTCTCTTTTCCTTTCTTCCTTCCTTCTTTCCTTCCTTTCTTCCCTTTGTTTTTTATTTGTTTTGTTTTGTTGGTGTCTCATGTAGTACAGTTCAGCTTTGAACTTACAAAGTAGCTGAAGATGGCCTTGAACTTCTGATCCTCCTATCTCTACCTGGCAAGTGCTAATAACAGGCAAGTGTCACTACACTCAATTTCCATGGTGCTACGGATTGAACTCAGGGCCTTGTGCATGCTGGACAAGCACTCTACTGAGCTAACATCATTAATATCCTCAAATCGTCAACCATGAGAGTAAATTCGATATCATATAGCCAGTGTGGATAACAGTTTTGAAGTTCCTCATATAGCTAAATATATCATTGCTGTGAGACCCAGGAGGTCCACTTCTATGTCTTATGCCTTGAAAGAACTGAAAACAAGTGACAAACAAGTGTATTTGAATGTTCATAAATATCAAAAGTAGAACTAGCATAATTGTCTACCACTAATGAAGGATGCCAAAATATGGTATGTTGAAACAATAGAATATTATTCTGCCAAAACCAAAGTGAAATACTAATGCAGGATAGATGAGCCTTGAAATACTTACTAAGAGAAAGATGACAGTCATGGGTCAGTTCACAAGTGCATACACACACACACACACACACACACACACACACACACACACACACACACACTGCCAGTCACCATTAGCCTCATAGTACATGTATTTGTATTTGACAGGGCTTTTCAGAGAAACAAAACCAGTAGAATGTGTCTATATTCTGAAAGGGCATTCATTAGATTGGCTTGCAGGATAGAGGCTCAGTCCAACAAGAGCCATCTGCATATTGGAGAGACTATAAAACTGGGAGTTGTCCAGTCAACACAGATGATCCTCTCATCAGCCCCAATCTGGTAATAAAGAGTTCCAGTCCATCTTTGGTCTTCAGTCCATGTTGGAGGTCAGGTGAAGCAGGAGCCGGATGTCAGCGAACAGCGCTGGCAGCAACAGCAGTAGACACACTCACGCAGTAAGACCAGAAAACCCCAACTGTGCCTTGTGCCTCTTTCTGTCCAGGTCACCCATTAGGAGGTGCCGCACCCTCTGAGGAAGCCTTGCTCACTCTTTACTTACCTTTCCTGGAAGTACTTAGCTTCCCAGACTCGCCCAGCACCACGCCTCTCCATTGGTTCTGAATATCACAAGCTTAACAAGCTGAATTGCTGCTGCAATGCGTGATTCTGTGTATGTGTAACTGCCACAGGCTGCTCTGTAGGCCAGAGAGCAGGTTCAGCCCGCATTGCCAATGTCTGAGAAGAGTGGGAATGGAGAAGGGCTGTGTCATGGACTTGGGGATTTCATGGGGGCATGACCAAAGTCTCTGGAAGCTAGACAATGGTGATGGTTGCAGGACATTGTAAATGCAAAAAGAAGAAAAAAAAAAAAAAAAGACCAATGTCATGTGAATGAACTTGATCTGTTTTACTAGTTATTTGTCTTGTGGCTGTGACAAAATGATCTTGATGAAAGTGACTTAAGGAAGGACAAATTATTTGGCCTTGCAGCTCCATCATGGTGGAGACATCTTGGTGGGTGGGGCTTGAGGCAGCTGATTGTGCCCACCACCAGGAAGCAGAGAGAGGTGAAGGCTGGTGCTCGCTCAGCTCCAGTCCTCCTGTGTGTTGAGTCTGAACCCCGGGCCCATGGGATCAAGCTGTCTGAGGTCAGGCTGCATCTTCCCTCCCACCTTAATTAGCATATTCTATGTAAGCCTTCCCAGACTGCTCAGGGGCTTCCTGATAGAGCTAATCCTTCCTGGGTTTGCCCAAGAGGCTTGTTTTCTGGGCGATCCCCGATACTGTCAACATGACAATATTAATCACACCTCCATCATGCTTCCATGAAAAAGGAGAAATCTTTTACACCTCAAGTACTGCTGCTAGCTAGCATGAACGCAACGGTCGGTCACCTAGCTGGCTGGCTTTTGTAATTCCATCTTCCTCCTCCACTCTTTCTCTTCAAAGGTCAGATTTGCAGACCCTTCACACTTGATGGACTCCTTGTGCTTATCCCTTTCTACAGCCACCAAGGGTGTTCCACGTGGCGGTTTCTACCAGGCTGGCTCACACACATCAAATGGTAACTCTTAGACACAGATGCAGGAGCTGACACATGAGTTCCCAGCAGACCCACAAGATTCCTGCAAACTCTATGCCATGAGAAAGTAACAAGTACTGAGTGCAGATGGATGTGGAAGGGCTCTAGGTGGCTACCATCAGGACTCTGGCGCTTTAAACCCGGGAGAGACTCCATTCTGAGCATCTTGAAGGTGTATCTCAGAGTTCTCAGCCATGTCTCAGAGCAGAAGAAAACTGTACTAATCATTCTCTTCGTTTTCTTTCTCTCTTTCTCTTTTTCTGCTGGGGTCAGCAGGAATGGAAATCTCTCTCTCTCTCTCTCTCTCTCTCTCTTTCTTTTTAGATCAGTCTTATTATGATTATGATTATGCTGAAAGACCCGCAGGAGAGAGAGAGATGCTGCAATTGGAATTAAAAATAGCATCTTCTGTCCTCCCACACACACACTTGAGTGCTTGGGATGTCTTTTCTACGCGCACACTTTCTGCCTGGCTGCATAAAAGGAGCTGTCATTCCGTTTCCATAACGAACCCATTCCCGGGAGAATTCCATTGTTTTAGCAATAGAATTTTTGTAAAAGGCCTCTTATTTTGCCTGAAAAAGGGTAACAAAAATGAACTTTTGAGAGCTCACTCGACAAAACAATTAGGGAGAGAGAGATTGTCTCCTTTCTTGATACGAGAAGCGCTGTAAGCGGGAGAATCCCCTGAGCCCTATACTAGGATAAACTCTTAAGCATGGGAGATGAAGGCAGAGGGAGAACCCACATTAGTCACTTTTGTGATACAAATAGGGCAGTGCCCCTGCTTGAGAACCTGCTCTAGAAACATCTGGTGGTAAACAGATGTCGATTGTTTAGAAGGGTTTTAAATCCTTACATTTGTTACATTTGCTTCTTTTGCTTTTTTTAATTTTTTATTTATTTTTTTATTTTTATTTTAAGGCAGGGTCTTGTATAGCTTAGGCTGCTCTCAAATTGAGCACGTAGCCGATGGCCTTGAACTCCTGGCCCCGTGGCTGCACCTCCTAAGTGATGCTGCAATTAAGGATGGCACCATCGCTCTCCACTTTAAAAGGGAACTGAGAACCCTGTAGAATTCTCATTATGTTAAAAAAAAAAAAAAAATTCCTTGGGATTTTTAATGAACTACAATTACCAGGTGTTTTAATTGAATTTCTTGACTTGAAAACAAATTACAAATGCGTCTTGTCAGGGTCCTTGACTCAGAAAACAGTAGTTGAGATGGCCTTTTAAGCTTTGAATGCTACAGCACATAGCATTTTACTCCCATGGTGACTTGTAATGGGGCTGGCTCAACCAGGCCTGTGAGTGTGTGCGCACATCTAGAGCCACTCCCCCACGTTCCCTCAAGTCCTCTCCACCATGAATACTTGGTTCAATTATGGTGTCAGGTTTTCAAGTCCACATTCATAGAAAGGATGACAGCATCTCTTAGCACGTTACCTGGCACCCAGGAGCCCACATCAAAGACCGCCTACCTTTGGCTCGCATGCCAAGAAGCATTCCTGTTATGTGGTGTTCATACCTAAGCCCATTGAAATCTCAGTTTTGAAGCCAGAATCTTTTGTTTGTTTGTTTTTTGGTTTTTCTCTGTGTATCCCTGGCTGTCCTGGAACTCACTCTGTAGACCAGGCTGGCCTCGAACTCAGAAATCCGCCTGCCTCTGCCTCCCAAGTGCTGGGATTAAAGGTGTGTGCCAGAATCAAGTTCTTCAGCCTCTTCCAAAGGTCAAGACGCGTTGAATGCTGTCTTCGTCTTGCAGCACTTTACATTTTATTGCATCAGAAAGTCATGATACTGTAGCAAGGAGCCCGTACCTGGAATGGTTGAAAGGAGGTTCCAGGGGCTGGGCTTGTGAGTGCTGGGGTGCTACAGTAACGTGGGTTTGATCCTCAGCTTTGTAGAAGACCAACTGTGGTGCTTCATGCTCACACAGCCCATAATATCAGAAGCAGAAGCAAGAGAACCAAGAGTTCAAAGTCACCCAGGGCTACATTGCAGGTTTCAGGCTGACTTGAGCTATCTGAGACCTAAAAGCTTTCAAATTAAGAGACATGAATAAAACTGTTCTCCAGGGCTGGAGGGATGGCTCAGGAGCTAAGAGCACTGATTGTTCTTTCAGAGGTCCTGAGTTCAATTCCCAGCCAACTCATGGTGGCTTACAACCGTCTGTAATGGGATTCAATGACCTCTTCTGGTGTGTCTGAAGACAGTGACAGTGTATTCACATACGTAAAAAAAAAAAAAATAAGTCAATCTTAAAAACAACAAACAAACAAACAAGCAAGCAACACTATTCTCGGGGAGAAGGCGTGTGTGACTCATGGCAGCTAGGAAGGGGACATGAGACTATAGGGTGGTTTCCAGAGTTCTAGATCAATATTCACTGTCTCCTGGGCCACAGTACCTGCTTCCGTAGGACCTAAGCAGTCCCCATGAGAACAGAAGTGAAACAAATAAACCCAAGAATAAATTGTCATCAAGAAGCACAAGCTATCTTGTCCTAAAACGAATCCCCCATAGACTCATCTAACTGCCAATCAGGTATCCTGTAAGTATCCATAGAATTTTCATTTCTTATCTGCATTTTATTTTTGCCACACAGACCTATTTTTCTCTGGATGTATCCTTATATTTTACGGCAAACTGCATTGCGCCGGAAAGGACTCATAGCCCAGATACACACACATGCACAAGCACGCATGAGCACACACGTATGTGTGCGCGCGCGGACACACACACACACACACACACACACACACACACACACACACACTCACAGAGCCTATACCACATGAAGAAAGCTTCACCCTCATTTGTGATTAGATTCGCTAACAATGGGAAACTGTGGCATGGATTGATGTGAATGAAAGTTGCTTTAAATCTTTGATCACGGGAATTTTCTCTGATTTCATGTTGTTTGGATAGACTTTAGCTAGTTTCAGCTCTGAGTGACCCCAACACCAGCCAGTTAACAGCCTACATATACCCAAGGGTAGTCAGTCTGGGAGGCACTTTCTAGTTGATAATCCATGCTGGTGGTCAGTTGTTGGTTACATGGGGAAGGTGTGATCTGGTGAATAAACCTGGTCCTTCATCGTTTCTTAGGATTCATGCCAAACAGCCCTTCTATGCCCTGCCTCTACTGCTCCTCGCCTACCTTTGTGAGTTGGTGTAGCCCCAGGCCCACTTCTCTTTCCCATCAGCTTCCGTCCCCTGGCAGCTCTGCTCGCTTCTTCCTCAGAAGGCAGCTTTAGTCCCTCACTGGAAGGAGAGGCTCTCACAAAACACTTCACTCATTGACCGAGCACTTTCCTTGCTTATGTAATAGTTCTTCTCCAAGGCACCCAGGGAGGGAGAGAGAGAGAGAGAGAGCTCTCATTTGATTACCGCTGAGGAAGGAGAATAGAAGGCAGGACAAAGCAAAGTAACACATACAAGCACTTAGTCAAAAGGAATTTCTGTTTTATTTGTATGTGATTTTTTTTTAAGAAAAACTTAATTGAATTTTTAAAAACAGAGTCTTGCTACATCTCTGTGGCTGATCTAATGCTTACTACATAGACCAGGCTGGCCTAGAACTCCCAGTAATCCTCTTGCTCCAGTTTCCTGAGTATTGACACTGCATTTGTTCTGCCAGCACGCCTAGCTAGTCAGCAGGGATTTATCAAGGGGTTTCAATGTACGAAAGCCTTGCAGAGGCTTGAGATGGCTCCGCTGTAAAGCGCGTGTCTTATAGAGGTCTGTGGGTCAGTTGCTAGCACTCAATTCACAGAGCTCACAACCATCTATAACTCCACATTTAGGAGACCTGATACCCTCTTCTGGCCTCCATAAGCAACTGCACTTACGGCCACATAACCCTACACAGGCAGAAATATACCCACGATTTAAAATAGAACATCTTTCTTAAAAAGGCAATCAAGAGGCCAGACCCCTCCTCGGAGCTCCTGGGGACTGGACCACCAACCAAAGAGTACGCATGGAGGGGCCCATGGCTCCAGCTGCATATGTGGCAGAGGGCGGCCTTGTTGGACATCAGTGGGAGGAGAGGCCCTTGGGCCTGAGGGTGTTCGATGCCCCAGTGAAGGGGAATGCCAGGGTGGGAAGATGGGAAATGGGTGGGTTTGTGGAGGAGCACCCTCATAGAGGCGGGGGAGGGAGAATAGAGGTTTTTCGAAGAGGAGACCTGGGAAGGGGAAAACCTTTGAAATGTAAATAATGAAAATATCCAATTAAAAAAAAAGGCAGTGGGGGGGCTTATGAAAAGCAGATGGGAGCAGACTCTTGTTCATGGATGTTACTACAATCTGCACAGGAAGGTGTCAACTCTTTTAGGAGATGGCATAAAGTGATGACTACCTCTCAGGAACAGGAATAAAATCTGCCAGAGTTCATGTGCAAAATTGTAGCACTTCTGATGGAGAAGTCACAGCACTGGAGGATGATGGGGACCATGGGAAAGGCTGGGTGTGGGCTTGGCAGGAAGGGGTGTCTTGCACTCTGATGTATGGAATGGTGGTGGACTCTCAGGGAGGAAGGCAGTGGCTTCTCTGTGTGGCTGACCCAGTGCATGTGAGCTGGGCTGTAGCCGTTGCTCAGCTGCAGAGCCTTATCTGGTGTGTGCAAGACTCTAGGTTCTGTCTCTAGCACCACCATGAAAACAAAACAAAACAAGCAAATGAGCAAAAACATCCGAGTGGAGAAGTAGGAGATGAAATGGAACAAACCGGCTTGGGAAAGTCCTAAACACATTGGGTAGGACAGATCAACTGGTAAAGGACCTTGTCCCGAATTCTATTCCTGAGAGCTACCTGTAAAAGAACCAACACCTGAGAGCTATCCTCTGATGCCCTCAAGTTCTATAGCACCTGTGCACTCATATACACATACAAAATGAATCCTTTTAAAGCCCTTAGACATCAGACAAGGAATTTGGACTGATCTTGATGTCTGGAATTCTACTGTTAGAGATGGGGACACAAGGATTGCTGTGGTATAAATTTTTGAGGCCAGAATGAGGCACAGTGTGAGAATCTATCTTAAACTGTGCCCCTCAAATAAAAGGGTCTTAAAAGATTTCCAGTAGCTGTGAAGGGGTGGCTTATGACAAGAAGAAGCCACATTGCCTAATGGCTACTTCAGGCAGTTTGAAACTATGAGGGTAACTCATTTTGGCTAGAGACTGCCAAAGGTATGCAGAGCGATATGAACTGCTTGCTACCAAGAGCAGAATCAGGACTAGCATGGGGCTGTGGAAACAGAGTTGGCATGGTTAGGAATTGACAGCCAACAGCCCATGGGAGAACAAGAAGACAACAGTGCCGTTGAAATGGATTGGAAACTTAATAGGAACTGGTTTGGAGGGGCAGGAGGTTTTAAAGTAAAGATGATTGGCACCATGCATGTTCAGTAGCTTGGGAAAGATAAATTTGAATAAGAATGGCCCCCACCTGAAGCACAGGGCCTTTTGAAAGCTCACACGGTTATTTGTAGACATTACTTCCTTGTGGTTATTAATTCTGAGCCCCTGTTCTGTTGCTGGCTGTGCAATGGTTGCTACTCTGAGCTTCCTGTGGTCTCCTTTCATATTATGCTGCTTCCCCCTGCCAACGTTTGCTTCCCCATGGTGAGCTATGTCCCTTTGAAAGGTCTACCCAATCAGATCTGGCCCACCATGTGTAATCCCTGTAGTTTAAGCTTAGTGGTTAGGGGGTCTGCATTAGACATGAAATACCTTCACAGCATCTGGATGTAGAGAAATGTTCCCTTGAATTACTTAGAGGAGATGCGTAGGTACATCAGAGACAGGACGGTTGTGGGGACCAGCAAAGGGCCATGTGTGTCACCCTACAACTGAAAGCTCCAGGAATAAATCTAACTTGAGATGGAAGATGGGGGTTGAGTATAGGGAGAGGTAGAGAAGGAGTGGAAGGAGGAGTGGGGTGGAGAGATGCAAGCCTATCAAACAACTAAAAGATCGAGTGAAGTTCTAGTGAACTAAACTGGGTATTAGGACAGAAACTAGTTAGGATGAAGACTTGGGAAAGGTCACTGCATGTGGGAGGCAGATGCCATGATGACCTTTAAACGAGAAAAACAGTTTGGAAAAATCATGGTGGATCGGAAATCCACCATGATTTTTCCAAACTGCTTTTCTCATTTAAGGCTTTAAGATATGGGTGTTGAAATGACAACATGAGATTTTTACTACATTTTAACCTGTTCTCTGGTTAACCAGATAAAGGGGCCAGCCTTTTGGAAACCTTTTAGGACACTGTAGATGTCTTTCAGGAAATGTAAAGGATAACATGCTTATAGGCTGGGGGAAAGTGTTTGTAGTTGAACAGGAAAGAAAGGGGATGGAGGATAGAGTTGACCTCAGGAAGGTCGGAAGATATAATGGATTAACAACTTAAGTTCATACATACATTTAACAGTGAATGGGTTTCTTTTGTTTGTTTTGTTTGTTTATTTTGGTAATTTGACATCTCTTTGGACTGTGTTATTATCATTTCTTCCAATATGTCTATCTTAGAGTGAATAAGAGTCACCCACTTCCATATGACTGGAAGGATGCCCCTGTAGAGGGGTGGTTCTATGGGTGTGAACCCCAGAACAGTAGTATTAATCTCTCCTGGGGACTACAGATTCTCTAGCCCGTGGTCAAGCTTTCCCAGTGACCAGTTCTAGGGATGGCTTCTCTCTTGAGTCTGGGGTGGCTTCCAGTTTGAGATCTATCTCCTCAAAGAGCTCCAGGTCTCCTCCTCACAGGATGAGAGTCTCAACAGCAGAGGGTTTGGAAAAAACGCTGTGAGAATCAAGGGTCTAGATAGTCGGAGTGAGGGTGTAAATAGTTGAGAGGGAGCTAGCACCTTTCCAGGGGCCACTAATGAACAAAAAGGGGATGGATTCAAAGACCAGGAAAGAGGAGGCCAAGTATAACTGTTCTTAGCTCTGTGAAACATTTTCATTGGAATGGGAAGCACTGGATCTCCAAGTCCTTGGGTGGCAGAGAAAGGTGAAGGGCCTAGGGAACTGGGGAACTGGCTCATGCAGTAAAGTATCTGCCTTGCAAGGATGAGGACCCTCATTTCAACCTCCAGAGTCTACTCTTTAAAAAAGCTGAGTATGCCAGGCATATGGTGCATATTTTTAATCCCAGTAGCGGGGAGGTAGAAGCATGTGAAATCTCTGTGAGTTCAGGGCCAGTGTTGTCTACAATAGCAAGTTCTAGGTCAGCCAGGTGCACCTTGTGAGACCCTATTTTAAAGGGGGAAAAAATGAGCTTGTAACCCCAGCACTGGGATCAGTGAGACAGATGATCTGATGGTCACCCAGGCTAGCCTTCTTGCTGAGTCTCAGGCCAGTAAGAACCCCTATTAAAAATGACGCCCTAAAAGTTGTTCTCTGGCTCCCATACACATGCACACATTAAAGTGGACTTCTACATAGAAAAAGGAGAGGAGCGCCATTTGCAGAGAAGAGAGCAAACTGTAGCTACAAAGGAGTGCACCCTTTGCAGGTAAGGGTTAAATTCTTCTAGGTCAGGCTTGGGTCTTGGATCATTTCTTTTCCATTCAAAGCTCTTCCCACTAGATGCTATTAGGAGCTTGCATAAGAAGGCCACCGCAAGGTCTCAGTCCTCAGGAAGCTTATAAAGTCTCCAAGCCTTCAAGACTTCAATAAATCCAGTGGAGGATAAAAAGACAATATAGCAGAGTGCTGACTTGAAAATGACCTTGGGTCAAAATGTGCAGTGGAGACTGTAAGTGCTTTGGGCAGTCAAGGGAAGGAGAAGCTGGCATGATGTCCCTTTGTCCTGTGAATGGAGGATGAGATTGTCAGCCTGGCATGGATCCCCAGGTCTGATGGCAAAGACATTGGGCAACCAGGCTGCAAGGAGTCTTGACTTTTGCATTCTCTCTTCTCTCTGAGTTTGCTAAGACTTGTCATAACTGTCAGGGTGAGGAATATTCCAAGACCTGCGGGTGGAATGGTGTTGATATTTTTGCTTTTGTGAGAAACTAGTAGGAGATGAAGTCATATTTTATCCTGGCTATCTTAAATGGGAAGAGACTCAGGGCTCAGCTGGCCATCTGTTTCAGACTGACTCCATTCAGAGAGAGAGAACAGGAGTGGGCCTGCCCATGGATATCATCAGTTTGGAGAATACGAAATACTGATTTTTTTTTCCCCTTAATGGAAGAATTAAGTTGAGTAGGTATGGGATGGTAGGGAACAGGGAACTAGTGGAGATGAACAGAGCTTTTCCATGGCTTGCTTCTGTGCATGCTTCCCTCCACACTGGGGTAGGTAAAGCAAGTCCAATTTACAAATCAGGAGGATAGTGATGGTACTGTTGAAGTTGGACATAGATGTTGCTTAAGTATAGGAAATATAACTGTTTTTTAAAAATTACACAAGCAAGTATGGGTACATGTGTGTTCATGTACTTGTTTGTGTTTGTGTGTAATCAAGGGGAAGCCAGAAATTTGAAACCTAAAGAAAGGTACCAAGTTTTTGCTTTCAACTTTTGTCACCCTCCCCCTACACACACACATACACACACACTCACACACAAACACACACACACACACGCACACACACACACGCACACACACACACACACACACGCACACACACACATACACACACACAGAACTTTGTATGTAACAATGGAAAGTTAGTTTAGTTTTTCCTTTGGATTTGGCTTTGTTTCCTAGATGGGGCCTCCCTCTATAGGCCCAGACTCACCTGCAATTCTAACACTTACTAGGTAGCTCAGGCTGGCCAGGAACTCATGATCTGCCTACTGTCAGCCTCCCAAGTTCTGGGGTTGCAGGCATATGCCATCACGTAAGCTTTATCCCCCTTTGAGTGGATTTTCTTCATCTATGACCAGCCTGTGATAAGACGGCCTTTCGGTTCACTACTCTATTGGGGTAACCTTTGCTACTTCAGGGAACCAGGACCTCCTTACCTCTCACATGGAGTGCAATACCTCTGTGGAATGGCTCTTCCTGGCAGACATTACCAGTGCTCATTAACTCAGAGGGAAGAATTGCCTCCTCTGAGGTCACTGAAGGTAGTTGAAGAAATAAGTAACAAAGAACTCCATCACAGCAGTAACAAAAATGAGTCCAACTCTAGAGGAAGCTCACTGATGCTCAGCCAGTTTCCTTTGGCTGAAACCTGAGGCCTGTTTCTAGGCCAGGGCTCTGCCATTGAGCTGTACCTCCAGCCTTGCTTGTGCTAAGCTCTACCTTTTACTTCTCTGCAAGCGCTCCTGGGCCCCACACTCTTGATCACAGCGTCTATTGTCCCTTCCTGATACTTGTCTGGGTTTCTAATCTTACACATTTTAAAAACACAGCTGCTACAGTTCCCTGAGGCTGGATCCCTCGGGGTGTGAGAAGAGCAGGGTCCTTGACTCCCTTGTCCCCTGTTCTGACCCTGGTTGAGTGTAGTGGCATTAAAGTGAAATTCTGCCCTCTGTCTGAATGTGCTAATTAATAAGAAAGCGTTCCGTAAGCTGGATCCACTATAAAAGCCACAATTAATTACGGGAGAACAGACACCTTCTTCCTCCTTTCTGAGCTAATTTTGTCTCTCCCTTTTAAAAAATTTATTTTGAGTTCTGCTAATCAGTGTTACCAATTCCAAATCTAAGACTTGATATTATTTCACTCTCTTCTCCTCCTCCTCCTCCTCCTCCTTTCCCTCCATCTCCTCCTCCATCATCATCATCATCATCATCATCATCATCATCATCATCATCATCATCATCATCAT
>JADRCD010238413.1:2129-53966 GCA_019843815.1 Montemys delectorum
TCTCTCTCTCTCTCTCTCTCTCTCTCTCTCTCTCTCTCTCTCTCTCTCTGTGTGTGTGTGTGTGTGTGTGTGTGTAGAACTGTCAATGATCTGAGAAGACACAGCATTGCTGGATTAGAGATAAAGGACATTACTACCACATGGGAAGAAACATGAACTTCATTTTCATGTCAATACCCCTTGTGCCATCAAAGACCAATGGGATTAGCATGGGGTGACCCAGAAGTCAGTTTATATCATAAGTGAGAGTCCCGAGTAAACAAGTCTAACTGGCCTTTGTCCCAGAGACACATCATAGGTATTGTACTGACTTGGAGTGAGACACTATTTCTATCTCCCAAGTCTCCTTGCTGTATGAATAGTAATTACAAGCAAAACTGCTGGTCCTTGCACTCACAAAATATGCAGAAACGTGAAAGTTCCATGTAACCCTGTCTCCCCACAATACCAAGCCTTCAAAAGGTTGGGCACGGTGGTACATCCCTGTAATGTTAGCACTTGAGGCTGAGGCAGGATGGTCAAAGCTCAAGCCAAGCCTGGGCTACACAGTAAGAATCTGTCTCAAGAATAACAACCTGGCCTGGAAAGGTGGCTCTGCAGGCGAAAGCTCTAATTCCACATGCCCGACATCGTGAGTTTGATCCATGAAACCTGAGTTGAAGAGAAGCAAACAAACCAAAAGAGTCAGCTGCCGTGGCACACAGCTGTGATTCTAGCAAGGCTAACTGCACAGAAGCTATTGGGTAAGCTACCCTGGAGGGCCACAAACGGCAGCAGAAACAGGAGAGACCCTGCCTCAACAAGACGAAGACGAGAACGGATAGCCGAAAGCTGTCCCGTGGCCATGCGTGCTGCGCATTGGGCGCACACACATATGCACACAATTTAAAAATCTGAAATAGAACAAAATCACAACAACAAAGCTTCACCAGATGCAACTGGTGTTGTTTTGCTTCATGAACATGCATTTGCGAATATCCTCATCTTAGTTCTGTTTCCTGATACTATGACAAAATGCACTGACAAAAGCTACTTAGCAGAGGCAGTGTTTTTCCCATTAATTAATCTATTTATTTGCTTTATATCCTAACCGCAGCCCCCACCTGCTAATGCCCCCTCAAAAAGCCCCTCCCCCACTTCACCTCTGAGAAAGGGGGAGGTCCTTCCTGGGGAACCAACCCATCCTAGCACTTCAGGTCACCACAGGACTAGTTACATCCTCTCCCACTGATGCCAGACAAGACAGCTCAGTTAGGACAACAGGATCCACAGGCAGGCAACAGAGTCTTGGGTAAGCCCCCACTCCAGTTTCTAGGAGACCCATATCTGCTGCATACATGCCAGGGGTATCCTAGCTTCAGCCCTTGTATGCTCTTTGACTGATGATTCAGTCTCTGGGAACCCCCAAGGGTCCAGCTTATCTTCCACAAGACTTCCTGAGCTCTGTGTTTAAAGCGTGGCTGTGGGTCCCTGCCTCTGTTTCTGTCAGCTGCCAGGGTGGAGCTTCTCAGAGGACAGTTATGACTGTGAATGCAGGCTGACAGACACAAACATAGCCTAAGGCCCCAAGGTAGCTGAAGGAGGAAGGCAGGCCAGCAATGAATCTGGATTGATCCTCTGAGAACAGCATGTTACCCCCACACCACCCATACTGGCAGGGGGTGCTACTGCCTTCATTTTTGTCCGTCTCACACAGGGCAACTGTGAAACCAGGCCAGTTATGACAAATATAGCTGTCAACCGTGTGTTCACTTGTTGGATCGTTGTGACAAGAGGCATCAGTGGCTTCGGAGAGGCAGGTTTTTATATCAGCTCACAGTTTAAAAGTGCAGAGAAGTGAAGGTGTCAGGAATGAAGAGCAGCTGACCATTACACAGCCACAGTCAAGGGGCAGAGAGAGCTGCTGGCTACAGCACAGCCAGTCAAGGGGCAGAGAGAGCTGCTGGCTACAGCACAGCCAGTCAAGGGGCAGAAAGTGTTTCGGGGCTGTACTCAGTCTGCTCTCTCCTTTTTACTCATCCTAGAACCCAAACCAGGGAGCATTACTGCCAACTTCAAGAACGGGACTTCCCACCTCAGTTAACCTTATCAACGCACGGCCTCACTGGCACAGCCAGAGGCTAACCTAGCAGAGATGGTCCTTCCCAGATGCATGCAACTGGAGGTCAGTCTCCTGGGCAATTCTAGAGCATGTCAGGTTGACTTAACGCTATCACAAGGCCCATCTTGGCTTTCTCATTGTTTCCTTGTTGAATATTTGTCCCTTTATCAGAAATGATTTTTTCCTCCAACATCAAGAAGAGCTTCCTGGTAGGTCTGCTGGAATTTTAGTTCTGCCCATTTTTGCTGAAAATCAAATGTTTGAAAGTGTTTTTTCCACTGAATAACAATTATAGATAATTTTTCTTTTGACTCCTTTTTGATTTTGACCTCCAGGCTCCTTTAGCAAGTGATTACGCCACCTCACTCTTGCCCTTAGTAGTCTGCCCTTGCCTCGGGCTTCCCTTAAGACTTGCCATCCTGTTGTAACTGTTTATAGCAGTTTCACACAGGGTATGCTCAACTATCTGTTTACCTTGTGACTATTGAATGTGGCTTTATTGTTTCTTGTCAAAGTTGGAAGATTTTAAGCTACTGTTTCTTCAAATACTCCATTTCGTTTGTATCTGATGTTTTCTCACTGTGCATTTTCCTTCCTATGGTCTGGCACTAACTATGGTTCATTTGTGACCTAATATATCTCTTTCTGTTCTGTCGTTCAGACCATACATTCTCCCTTCACTTGCATTGAGACTGCTATTAAATCTACTCTTTGAGTTGCTCATTCTAGTTACTAAATTTTGCAGGTCTAGTTTCTTTTATCTGGTCCTTTGTAATTCTGATATGACTTATATATTTTCAGTTCTGAAACATGATTCTAAATCTTGTCTTTTACTTCTGTAAAGAGAGAAGGCGTTGTTTCAAAAATTCCTACTTGATGATAAGATTTCTGAAGTCTTTCTAGGACAGTTTTTATTTTATTTATGATTTTCTGTTTCCCTGTGGTCCTAGTTATTTTCTATTGTGCATCAAAACTCATCTTTTAACAGTTATGTGTTGGCATAACTTGTGAATTAGGATAATGTTTGCCTTTGGGTTATCTGAGCCTCTCGTCATCATTTACAATTCCAATGATAAATGTACTTTGGACCCAGCCTACCACCCTAGACATAGCCAGTTGGCTCCCAGCTCACTCTTACTCTTAGCCATAGCTCTCTGGTGTTCCAACCTCATGGCAGAGAGTTTCCTAAGTCCCCACATAGGAGGGAAGAAATTGTTATAAGCACAAAGAGTCTTGTGAGTTTTTAAGTCTGTTTCAGGATTTTTAGACCCTACATGAACAACCAGCCTCAAGCTTGGAACACAAATATCTGTGTTTTTATTTTCTTCCAAACCTTGGAACAATTTCTCCTACTTCTTTGTCTTTCATCTTCCTGAAATAGGGTCCCACTCATGTCTCTCTTTTAACTCACGAGAAGGTGTGGTCTGATCTATGAGCTTGTTACTATCAGATTGCTTGGTTGTGTGTTAGTTCTAATGTCTAGTCAGCATTAAAGAACAGGTGGATCATGTTTCCTATGTGTTACTTGCTTCTGCCCAACTCACAACACACATCACTACCACCAGCACTATCACAACAAGTCCTGTGATGTTTTTTCCTCAGGATTCTGGTCAAGCTCCCAGTAATACAACAGTAGAAAGTCTGATCGGGGCTGACAGGAAGGAAATCGGGTGTTCTGGGAACTGTCAGATGCAGTGTTCACCCTACCCCTATAAACTTGTGTACCATTTTATGCAGTGGGGGAGAAATGCAAAGAACAGGTGAGCTCTTCTCTTTCCTTTAAGTTTAACACCCTCTGTAGCCAAAGTTGCTTCCCTGGGGTAACTACTTCTACCACTGTCTGCAAAAATTGCAGCGTTATGCCCCTGCCACTTGGAATGCTATGGAGGAGACTAATATCGAAGTTAGGATTTCCTTACTCAATGGACAGATCCATGCTTCTCACCACGTAATTTCAAGGCTGCTAGATAGAAGAACACAGTTGAAGAACGCAGTTGGCCCAAGAATTGACAGGTATGCTTTGTTCTAACGAGATGTTAGATTCATGAAAGATCAAATTGGAAAAGATTTCCTTTTTAAGGCCTGCCAATTGTGCAGCATTGAAGAGGGAGATAAATGTGTGTGTCTGGACTTCAAGTCCGCTGAAAATAGTCCAGCTGCCAAGCAGAGGGCGTGAATGTTTTGTCAGCAAGCAGCTGAGGGGTGAGTGAGGACAGCCAGGCTGGTACAATGCCACACTTCCCTGTGTATGCTCAACTCCTGTCATGGATCTTTTTCCCCAGTCAGCTCTGTCTGCCCCTAGACCCCTCTGCTTAATAATCAAATTGTAATGCCTTTGTAAGTTTTGTGTGCGCTCACAGGTGTTTTAAATTACTTCTTAGAAATAAAGTTTGTGAAGAGCAGAGTTCATGCCATCCCCCTATATAATGAAGTGACCTGACTCACAGAGATGTGGAGCACCGAGCACGGCAACGCCGCACATCCAGGAAATGCCTACCATTGGAGAGACTGAACTGAATCAAGGATCGACCGTGTGCATGGAGAATGCTGTTGAGGTGTGGTCATGACTGACCCACAGTTCTTGGGTACCTTCTGTGTCTGAGATTGAGCCAGAGTTAGAGACTAAACACAGAAAGACACACGCCGTACCTGTGAGGACATTTGTATTTTAGTGACTATGCCTTACAATTAGTACCACAATCCCACAAAAACAATGATACCATCAAAGGTTTAACAGTACAGAGGAATACAAGCCATTCTGTCTAGGGAATTCCAAGAAGACTTTTGAAGCAATATAACATATGGGTTTTTAGTGAAGACAGGCTTGCCAGGAAAGCGAATGACAAGAAGGAATTCCAAACATGGAAAACAAAAACATTATAGTAGTGGCATGCAACCTGTCACTTCAGTACTTGGGAGGCCAAGGCAGATCATAAATTTGAGACCAGATCGGGCCCTAGAAAAATGATGGGAGAAATAGTAGGGTCAGACCAAATCTGCTAACATGTCCAGTAAGACAATCAAATCAAAACAAAACAAAACAACCCTGACTTTTCTTTTGATAGTTCCCAAGCCATCATATAGGCTCCTCAGAGCAGGACATAGCATCTCCCTACAGAACCCAGGAGGGCAACAGGGATGCTGGAAGGAATCCTGGTACCACATTTCTCTACTTGAGTCATACTTGATATCATACACCCAAACTTATTAGATGGAGTGTGCATTATGTCACGAATTTCTTATTCATTTTTAAATTTCATTAAGCATGTTTACATTTTTTCAGCAACAGAATCTCCAGCATGCTCCTCGGTCACACAGACATCACTGCGCTCATAGGCTCTGTTTCCTCAGCTCTTGGAAACACTGTATTCCTTGACTCCAGCTAAACCCAGGGGCTGAAATCTGGCAGTAAACTGTAAACAGAGGGAGGTTCCTTGAAAGCATCCCAGTGAAGAGTAGATAAAGTCCCAATTGTTGTGCATCATTGGCAATTCTGATGCCTTAGATCCATGGGAATGTAAGAGGCTTCCTGAGGTCAGTCTCAGGGGAATGGGAAAGCCATCCTGTAGTTCAAGTACAAAAGCTAGGAATGATGGACCTTTAACTAAAACCGTTGTATGCAGAAACTATCAAACATAGCTTTCTACTCCCTGTATTATTGTAGCCTGTGACTGCTCACCTACAGAGACCCAAAGAGATCAATAAGCTGCTGCTACCAGTGCCTCTTCCTTCTCTCCCCTATCCCTGCCTCCTCCTCTCCCTCCTCCTCCTTATGCTCTTTAAAATAAAGAGCTCACACAGCCATATGTAATAAACAAGCTCAGCATCTGTGCTGCTGGTGCATCTCCATCAAAGCGTATGGCTCATCATTTCCCAGCTTCTCTATACATATGCCTGTGTGCCTGTCCTTTCTTGATCCCCTCATTTTCTTTGCTGGGTCAACCACCAAACCGCACAGGATGCTGCACATCCCTCTTGCTCCTATCACCCCTCCTATGTAAGACAGGTTTGAAATAAAATTTGTTTCTTGGCTGCAGACTTCAGGGAACAGTTGTCATCAAGGCTACCAGAGCAAAAACAGAGGGACTCACGAAAATGTTTCCTATTACATTTGATCATGCCCAGTTCCTTCACTAGTGTTCTGACAGAAACGTTAGCAGTCATATTTAATGGCAAAGCACAGAAACAGGAGACAGTATTCTGGAAGAAGGCACAAATAGTTCCTCAAGAAAGTGACTTAGCCAAACACCTTAAGACAATCTCCTGGCCCATAGCTCTACCCACAGACGTGGAGCTCAGGAGTTGTGAAATGCTGCAGAGTAGAGGAAGCAACACCAAAACAAAGACCCACTAAACAACTAAGAAGACTGATCATAGGAAGAGGAGAAAACATTATTTACACTCTCAGATGCAAAAGAACAGGATACTGTATTAGAAGGACAAAATGAAGGAGGCATGAGGAATTGTAAATATAGTAGAAATTATAAATTAAAAGTTTTGACGATAAAGTTTAGAAAGTAGAATTAAAAGTTAAAGTGCTGTAAGATAAGTTTTAAAAAAGTTTTGCCAGGGGCTGGCGAGATGGCTCAGCGGGTAAGAGCACCAACTGCTCTTCCAAAGGTCCTGAGTTTGGATCCCAGCAACCACATGGTGGCTCACGGTCATCTGTACAGCTGCAGTGTACTCATACACACAAAACAAAGTTAAAAAAAAAAAAAAAGA
Organism: Montemys delectorum; assembly: GCA_019843815.1. Taxonomy (NCBI): domain Eukaryota; kingdom Metazoa; phylum Chordata; class Mammalia; order Rodentia; family Muridae; genus Montemys; species Montemys delectorum. The sequence goes on from JADRCD010238413.1 coordinate 8,953, forward strand.
AATTCATTATTAAAAAAAAAAAAGTTTTGCGGTGGTGGTGCCGTGCATTTCAGAACCTCTGAGGCCAGCCTGGTCTATAGAATAAGTTCCAGGGTGGCCAGATTACACAGAGAAAGCCTGTCTTGACCATTCCCTCACTCTGTTTTTAAAGTTGGGACATTATCTCATCATGTCTAGTCCTTAAATAATAGTAAGGAACATGGAAAATGTTCTGGAGAAATTCACTGAAAGGGTAATCTAATAACATTTTGTGGAGCAGAAGCTCATGAATTCCATATGAAAAGGCTGCTAGAGCACACAGCATATGAATAAAAAATACTCCTGCCAAGGCTCATCCTTAGGAAATTTCAAAATACTGTAGACAAAGGCTTTCCATAAATGGGAAAAGCAGGTTGCATTATGCTCCTATAAGGAGCTGTAACCTCCATTCATACACATGTGTACCTACACACACACACACACACACACACACACACACCACACAAATTGATAAAAATCTTGGAGAGACATTAGACTTTTCGAATCACTGTGCAGAATGCCTGTCATAAATGATTTAAGAAAAGAGGGTTTACTCTGGCTCTCACTCCACAGGGGATAGCCAATCAGGATGGGAAAAGAATGGCGGTGGGACCGGTCCTGTTCAAGGTCTCTGGAAGCTGCTTGCAGCTGTCCTTACAGAGCATGAAACAGAGAAAAGGAACCTGTGGCTTTCACCTGCCTTCCTTTTCCCCAGCTTTATTCAGCTGGTGAGCTAGCCCGTGCACAGGGTGCCACCACTTTCAGGGTGGGGCTTGCTTTCACAGTTAATCCTGTCTGGAAGCACCCTTACAAACAAGCTCAAAGGAGTGTCTCATTTACGCCCTAGGCATTTCTTAATCCAGTTAAATTGACAATTAAAATCAACTGTTGCAGGATAAAATGATTTCCAAATTTGAATCCTATGCTCCACAAAGCTAAAAACTACTAGGGATGGCACATGGGGTCTCCTAAATTAGGAGTAATGTTTTATTGTTAAGGCATTTGTCTTAATATTTTGTAAGAGCTTAGATCTATTTACTCTAACACACACATATACACAGGAACACACACACACACACACACACACACACACACACACACTGGGGGGTGAGGGTGTTACATATATGGAACCCAAGGTTTTACCCATACTATGTCATTGCTCTACCACTGAGCTACATCCCTAGCTCAGCACATGTACATTTGTTATGTTGTTCTCTGCACTGTTTGCACACTTTAATATGTTTTATAATGGCAACTTTTAATTTTGCAAAATATATGTTGGGCAAAGAAAGTCTATCAAGAAAGTAAGAGAATGGCACCATCTCTTGTGAGTTGCAAAAATGTTCTTCGTGGTAGACCCTGATCCTTACCAACTCTAAGTTACTTTTCTCATTGCTATTGCAGAGGGCTTGACAGAAGCACCTTGAAGAAGAGGTTTATTTTGGCTCACAGCCTATCGTGGCAGTGGGAGCATTTGAACCGTGTAGTGGCTGGCCACATCACAGTGTCAAACAGGCAAAAGAGGGAATGATCAGGAAGTAGAAGCACTTATCAGGTTTAAGCCCTGCGGTACTGCTGCCAGGGAGGCAGGGTCCCAAAGGCTCTACCACCTCTGAACACAGCACAGCCAACTGGAGACCAAGCCCTCCACCACAGGAGTCTGTGCGGATACTTCACATTCAAACACAACATGTTTATTTTGATAGGCAGTCCTGGGCAGTGTGCTCTGTGAGCAATCTCTCCCAATTATAGCCACAATTCTATTTTTGCTAAATTATAGACCTATCGGTTGATGTATGTCATTCAAAAGGTTGCTATTTTCTCCTATACGTTTCCTAACCCTGGAAAGAAGCAGCTGGCAAGGCAGGTCCATTGCCACAATGTTCTTCCTGTCTGCCACCTCAAGGAGGCTTTGGGTACAAGCTAGCTGCTCTAATCACAGAGTTTTGCAATAGGCAAGTTTTTGTGGCCTTTTCTAGTCTCCCCATCGGTAACATAGGAAACAAATGGGGAGCTTTTCAAGAGCTAATACTATTTTTTTTAATCCCTGTTTACAAATATCAGGGTTGCAATGTCAAAATTAAAAATAGTTATGAAAGCCAGAGGTTGCGCATTTGTAATTCTAGAACTTGGGAAGCTGAAGCAGGAGGATAGCTACAACAAGTACTAAGCCAGTCTGGACCAAACAACAAGCAATAGGCCAGCCATGGGAACAACAAGACTCTATCTATGAATAAAACAAAACAAACAAACAACAGTGTTTGGTACTCTTCCCTAACACTGACAAATAAATGCAGACAGAGTGGTTTTACTTGTTAACATAGTCTTCCTTCCTTCCTTCCTTTTCTCTCTTTTCTTGAGATAGGATTTCTCTATAGCCCTGAAGACCAGGTTGGCCTTGAACTCTGAGATCTGCCTGCCTCTACTCCCAAACTTTGGGATTAAAGGTGTTTTTAACTTGGAGATAAACATAGTCACAATAAAAAGAGATAGATAGAATGGAGGGGATGGTAGCACTTGCTTGTGAACCCATCATTGAGAGATGGAAACAGGGCTGGAGAGATGGCTCAGCAGTGAAGAGCACCAACTGCTCTTCCAGAGGTCCTGAGTTCAATTCCCAGCAACCACATGGTGGCTCACAACCATCTGTAATTGGATCTGATGCCCTCTTCTGGTATGTGTCTGAAGACAGCAACAGTGTACACATATAAACAAAAATAAATAAATTTAAAAAAGAAAAGAGAGGTGGAAACAAGGTTACCTGGAGTTCAAGGTCATTCTTGGCTACTTGGGATGAGACCAGCCTGGGCAACATGAGACCCTGCTTCAGCACCTAAATCTGATAACACTACAACTCGGTGTGTAATAGTCCCTTAAGGGGTTCTCTGAGCTGTGAAACTATTAATTCTTATTAAAATTCTGTACAATTCTTTTTCAATCAATATTCTTGATGCTTCTTAAGGTACAGAGTACTTTTGGTCAGGAAAATAAAAGGATACAGTGTGTCAGGAGATATCTAGGAAAGAGTGAATGCATCCTAGTAAGTTTTGGAAGAAGGCCCATCACTTTGCATGGCTGCTGTGGGCAAGGCCTTCAGAGACTTTATTTCAGGATTACTTCTTGCTATTGATATGACTCTCCTGTCACTATTACATAGTTTAATGATCCCTGGGCGTTGGCACACCCTATTGGGCAGATCTGCAGATCAACAAGGCTGTACTCTCATGTAGCAATGCTGTGTAAATGCACTGATAACTTCCTAATTCCTGAGAATGATTTTATAGAATTCTTAAATTTATACAAATAATTATCAGCCCTCTAAAAAGCTGCAAATAGGGTTCTGTAACCCCTCATGTGTTACATGCTAATTGTACTGGGATAAGAAGGCAGGCCTGAAACAGATTTATGATCATGGAAACATTCCTTCTAGGTTAGCTGTGAAACTATTATCTGGTAAATAAAGGTCATAAACTGGGAATGGACACTATATTGTAGTTGCAAGGATAGAAAATAAAATATTGACTGGTTTATCTATAAAAAGTTTCAAAATAAGACACTAGGCAGATGATTTGTTTCTTGGAAAAACTGTGCTAACTTATGACATAAGAATTATTGTTTTAAACTTTTAATGAACTTCTAGGGCTAGCAACAGATACTGTTTAGTTGGGTATTAGTCTTAATGGAAACACAGTAAACATTTCTGCTGTAATTCCTCTTCATTTATTACTTGAGTTAGTGTCTTAAACTTGCTATGAAATTATGGGGAAAAAATGCTTGGAAACCATGTGATCTATTTTCCTCCTAAAAAAGTATAAGAACTAAGAACTGACAATAAGAAAAGGGTTTTTTTCTTACTTGCAACAATAAAAAAGTAGATACTTTTTTCCAGCAATAAAGTTGGGGGCTTTTTCTTAAATTCAGAAATAAAGAGGTAGAAGTTTTTCTTTGAGCAGTAAAGGTTGGAGCTTCTTTTTCATCCAGAATGAGTGATTTTTTTTTCTGTGTTGTCACTTGCTCATTGGAAGTTGCTTATAGGAACTTTTGTTCCATTCACCAAATGTATACACACACACACACACACACGTGTATGTGTGTAAGTATAGGTCTGTGTACATAAGTATGCATGAACACATGTGGAGTTTGAGACAGGTGGCTGGGCCTGAACAGAGTGTGTGCACATGTATGTGTGTTTGTGTGTGTGTGTGTGTCCATGCATATTGCCTGTGTAAAAGATTTTCTTTCTGTATCCATGACTTCCTTTTCCTTTTTCTCTGGCTCACAAGGAGTTAATGAACTCCAAGCCTCTCACCCATCATCTATCATCATCTATAATCGAGGGGTCTGCAAGAAAAGAATGAAGAGCCAGAGTAATCAACTTTTTAATGTAATTTTCCTGCTATTGAGCATCAGGAGTTAATTACCAGATGCCAACAGCTTTTGGTCTTTGAATAGCAAAGAGTTAAGAAAGGTAAGTATTACTAAAAGTAAGCAACTTTTGCCCTTGCAAAACCAAGTTTTGCCCCTAAAATTGCAAACATTATCCATGGCTATTTTCCTCAGTACACGGTGCTAGGCTGGTTCCCAGCAACAGTACAAAAAGAAGAAATAACGAAGATGACTTTCTTCCCTAGCAACCAAAATTGTAGTCATTTCTGACCAAAGACTCATAAAGCAAGAAAGGGGACTGAGCATGAAGTTGCAGTATGAGATGTTGCCTTGCTTCACAGAATGAAAAAGTCAGAAAGCTTTTTTAAAAAAGACATAAAACTCAACATCTAAAAGAGAGAATTCAGAAAATTATGCTTTGTAGTATTAAAGCATATTATAGATTCATATCATCTTACTTCTCATTTATATGAAAATGTACATATACCTCTTGAGTATCAACATAAAATTCCCACATTCCTTCTAAAATCACAATGTGGCTTGGACCATTTTAAATGTAGTACCTTGAGTTTTAAGGTGACTTCCTCTTCAGCCAAAGGAATTATTTATAAAAAGTTCAACATGAGTTTGGGATGCTAAAACTAGACAATTATCTGGATGGAATTAAGGGACTAGAAAGACCCTTCTGGGACCTTCTGAGCTGTACTTTAGTGAGTGATGCAAATATAAATACATAAAACAATACCCTAAACCCTCTGCTATTGGATTAGTCCAGACTCCTTCCCTCACCCTCAGGCTGAAGATTAGCAGACCCACCCCTGGCTCTTGGTTCGGCAGGAATTAAAGACTCTGGGGCAAGGCTGGGCCTATAGGTGATGTTCTAGAGAAGGGCTTCCTTTACCTGTAGAGTTTTAAGGGTCTGGAAGCCCAGGCTGCTTAAGGCTGAGAGCTGGGAAGACCTGCTGACCTGAGGGCCAGCACAGAACTGAGAGAGGTGTCTTAACCACCTTGGACTAATCTCTGCATCTGTCTGAACATAAAATATGCCAACCCTTGCAACCAGTTTCCCAAAGAAAGACACAACCTGAAGATTAAAGCCAAGGAAAACAAAGCTCATACAAGAGAGAAGTTATAAAATAGATCACACATATAGATGAAAAAATCAAGAAGCTACAATAAGAATATTTATAGAAATATAACCCTGACCAAACTTCCTTCAGACACAAGTCTGTGATTGTCTTTTAGTGTACAGAATTTGGGATATTTTTTTTGTTTTTAATTGGTTTGTTACTTTTAAAATACATTTTGATGAGATGACAGAGAAAAGGTATTTGTTACCATTTCTAACAGCAAACACTTCAGAGGTTTAGGCATTAAGAATGTATGAAATGTCTAAAATTGATCTCTTCCAAACTTAATAACACAGTGTCTTAGGGTTTCCACTGCTGTGGGGAAACACCATGACCAAGGCACCTCTTATAAAGGACAAAGACTTAATTGGAGCTAGCTTACAGATTGAGACATTTAGTCCATTATCATCAAGGCAGAAAGCAAGGCAGCATCCAGGCAGGCATGGTGCTGGAAGAGCTAAGAGTTCTACATTTTGTTCCTAGGCAGCTAGGGGGAGGGTCTCAAAGCTCATTCCCATTGTGACACTCTTCCTCCAATGAGGCCGCACCTACTCCAATAAAATTACACATTTTAATCCTGCTACTCCCTGGGCCAAGCATATTCAAACCACATTCCACCCCCTGGTCCCATAGGCTTGTCTGAACACATGAGCCTGTGGGGGCCATACCTAAACATAGCATGATGCAAAATACATTGAGTCCAACTTCAAAAGTCCCCATAGTCTATCATAGTCTTAATAATGTTAAAATTCCAAAGTTCAAACTCTCTTCTGAGGTTCATCTAATTACTCAACTGGAACTCCTTATAAACTCAAAATCAAAAAAGCAGATCACATACCTCCAATATCACAAGATATACATTACCATTCTAAAACTTCATAGTGAGGAAATACTGGGCCAAACCAAGACCAAAATTCAGCTGGACAAACTCCAAACTCAGCATCTCCATGTCTAATGTCCAACTCCTTTCTGTTTTGTTGACTGCGGCAAATTCTCTTTGGATGGTTCACAGGGCCAAGCCATAGCTGCTCTCCGTGACTCCATCATGTCTAAAAAACCAGTACCATTTGGGTGATTCTTACAAACTACCAAATCCAGCTGCAGCACAAAGTACAGCCTTGGCTATGCTCTCAGAAAGCATGTCATCACAGTGACGCTGGTCTCTTAATCACTGCTAATTTCTTAGCTCCAGCTAACCAGCATCAATTTTCCCAGTAGTCGTTCTATTCTTGACTCTAAAGCCAGAGCCACATGGTCGAAGCTGCTTTGCTGCTTATTGCAGCTGGAACATGGCCCACTTGTTCATTATCACCAGCTTTCTTTTCCAACTCCTTCACTGCTTAAGCTTGGCTGTCCTGGGACTTGCTCTGTAACTTGACCTTGAACTCAGAGATTTGTATGACTTAAAGGTGTGTACCACCACACCCTACCTTGCTCCTGGCTAGTCTTGAACTCAGAGATCTGCTCTCTCCTAGGATTAAAGGCATATACTCCCATACCTGGAAGTAAGCTTTTCATGGCCACTATTTCTCAAGATTTGAATCAAAAGCCTGTGTCTTCCAGCCTCAAGATATGGATCACAAGTGTACCCTTCATTTCTGGACTGTAGTTCATTACATACTAAATGTCCAAATGAAAACCATAGCCAAGTAATAATGCCTAACATGATTTAACTATTTCTTTCTCAACTGCAAACACATAAACATGAAGCTGGGTGGGATCTTGTCCTGAGGTCACCACTGTGTTAATCTAATTATTTCCTGGAACATAAGATTCAGCTCTGTTCTTCTTCTTGGTGTCCCTTTATTCTTTGAACTGTACATTTTATACTCTTTTTCCCAAAGTTTGCTACAATTGACCAAAATGCTCTTCGTGAAACTAAACCAGAGAACAGAGTCTCTGCTGGGCTTTTTTGAGACTTCCTTTGTCAACACAATTAATATAAATCTCTTTACCTTAGGCTCAGGCAGACTCTACAGACAAGGGCAAAAGCAGCCACATTCTTCACCAAAAAAAGCACAAAAACAGTCTCTAGGCCACGTTTTGAAATCCTTCTCCACTGAAACTTCTTGGGTCGGGTCTGCACAGTTCAAATCACCCTTAGCACCAATGTCTCCCATATTCCTACAAGGATGGTCCATTAAGGCTCACTTAAGGCATTTCACTGCTTTCCAAAGTTCCAAAAATCCACCTTCTCAAAAAAAAAAAAAAAAAAGCATGCAAGCTCAGGTGGTCCCAGCAATTCTGCACTTCTGGTACCAACTAAGCTAAGCTAAGTCTTAGCTAAGGTTTCCATTGCTATGAAGAGACAGCATGACCAAGGCAACTCTAATAATTGGGGCTAGCTTACAGGTTCTGAGGTTCAAGCCATTATAACCTAGACAGGAAGCATGGCAGCATCCAGGCAGGCAGAGCTGGAAGACCTGGAAGTTTTACATCTTGTTCAGGTGGGAAACAGAAGACTGACTTATCCTAAAACCCATCCCCATGGTGAAACCCTTCCTCCAAGGAGGCCACACCTACTTGAGCAAGGTCACACAGCCTAAACAAGTCATTTGCTAGATTAAGCATATTCAAACCACTATACACAGCATTTGGGAAACTAGGGCAGGAGGATCACGAGTTCTAGAGCAGAGTAGGCTACTTAGAGAGCCAGTGTCTTTAAAAGGAAGGAAGGAAGGAAAGAAGGAAGGAAGGAAGGAAGGAAGGAAGGAAGGAAGGAAGGAAGGAAGGAAAGAAGGAAGGAAGGAAGGAAGGAAAGAAGGAAGGAATGAAAGAAGGAAGAGAGAAAGAAAGAGAGAGAGAGAAAGAGAGAGAGAGAAAGGTTGTTTAGAATGAGGCTAGAAAGATGGCTCAGCAGCTTTGAGGAGGTCCTGAGTTCAGTTTTCAGTGCCCACATGGAGCACATGATGGCCTGTGCATACAGCTTCTTCTTTTCTAGCAATCTGGGCATATTAGAATGTAAACAATAACTGACCAGGGATAAAGACATGCCCCTGCAGTTAAGGGTCCTTCCCATTCTTCCAGAGAACAGGAGCTGGCTTCCCAGCACTCATATGAAGCAGTTTACAATTGCCTGTAAATCTAGCTATACAACACCTGCACACATGTGGCATATGCACACAAGTACCCATAAAGAGGAATAAATATTTTAAAAATAGTTTTGATTGAGAATATATATGCAAACCATAAAAGCAATTTAATTCTTAAGGTTTATTGACTAGTAACTACTTAGACTCCAGCTAGTTGCGTAATTTTACTCAGGAAATATTAGCTTTCTCCTCATTCTCAAGACTCTAGAACTAAGTTATCATTTATATAAGTGTGTGTGTGTGTGTGTGTGTGTGTGTGTGTACATGCCTGAGGGTGCCAGAGGCATAGCATGCTCCTGAAGCTAGAGTTGCAGGTGGTTGTGAGTCACCTGATGAGGATGTTGTGAACCAAACAGGACCTTTGGAAAAGCAGTACAAACTTTTATACACTGAGCCATCTCTTGAACAACAAGTCTGAAATACTATATTTTTCTCATACGTTCTACTTGACTTTAATGATAAAAGTATAAACTGTATTAGTCTATTGACCACAATTATTCAAAATGCATGTTAGATTATCAGCATCTGAACATAATAAACAAGTTAATATTTTATTTATTTATTTATTTGTTTATTTATTTATTTATATGAGTACACTGTAGCTATCTTTAGATGCACCAGAAGAGGGCATCAGACTCCATTACAGATGGTTGTGAGCCACCATGTGGTTGCTGGGAATTGAACTCAGAACCTCTGGAAGAGCAGTCAGTGCTCTTAACCACTGAGCCATCTCTCCAGCCTACAAGTTAATTAATATTTCACATGTGTGTTTCTTTCTGTGCCCGCCACCATGAACTGTAGGCCTTCCCCAGTGAGTCAGAGTTGACACGAAACTGGTCTTTCAGTATACTGATCACACACAATGGACACGAGGCAAAGCTACCAGTAAGGAATCTAATGGCTGATGGTAGTCATTAATTCTTGCCCGAAAGGGGGGAAGGGCACTGGAAAGATGTTTTGTGTTTTCTGAAAATACTACAGAAAGTACTCTGGATTGTATAGAAAGTCATAAAGATGAGTGGGCAGGATGCCCGATAAGGTCAAACAGCTACATCTTATTTTAATGCTCATTTCTTAAAAGCTAATTACCCTATTGAGTGCTTTGGGGTATGTTTAAAGGACATTGAGGTCCTCTATGAGCACAGGCATTATCTCATGTGTTCCCTGACAGCACCAGGAGGCAGAATAAACCTTGGCTCTTTTGCCTGAAGATGAAAAGTTTACAGAGCTAGCTGGCCAGAACTTCTCCACTGGCTTGTCTCTATCAGGTACTCTATCATAGACTGAGTGGGACAGAGACATTTGGAAGCAATCGTCGTCATATGTTTGCTTTTGATTATTTGTCTCCACAGAGAACTGAGTGAGTCTGACAAAACATGGTCCTCTAGAGAATGGTGTCAGCCAGGCATGGTGGCAGCTCATGCCTGGCCTCTGAGTCCAGGGAGGAGGAAGAAAGAGGATGGCCGTGAGTGGGAGGCTAGCCTAGGCTAACTCCTAAGTTAGAGGTCAGCATATGGGGCAAGGTATGACTCTGTCTCAAAAATGCAAAAAGCAAACAAAATAAAATACAAATTTAAAGATTTTTCGTGATAATGTTTATCAAGAAACATCCAGAGCAAGGTATTATGGCACATGCCTTTAACCTGGGCATTTGGGGAGACAAAGGCAGGCAGATTGCTGAGGGTTCAAGGCCAGCATATCTACACCCAGAGTTCCAAACCAGCCAGGGGTAAAAGTGAGACTGTGTCTCAACTATTATCAAACCAAACAAATAACCCTCCAAAGTTTGCATTGGCTATTTCAAAGTAAAATAGAACTGTATTTGAAAAATTTTTGGCTTTTATTTTTAAGGGCAAAGATTGTTTTATCTATCATATTGTACTACTTTAGACCACAGATGGACATAATCAGTTGTCTGAGGCCTTGTTTGCTTAATAATAGACAGGTATTTCCAAACAGGCTTATCTCTTCTTACTGAAAATTGCTGTCTAACAAATATTAACTTATGTTATTATACTGAGGCAGACCTGTGGTTCACATTTCTACTGGCTATGGCATTTTCTAAACGTATTTACCAAAGTTAGCATAATATGTGATCAGCCACAAATACTGTTTAAAACTCACTAAATAAGCTTATTTGCTTATTATTTCATTTTGCCTAATATGATGTTCTGTGATTATATAAATGAGATTATACTTGCTTTGAAAAGCTTGGGATTTATTCTAAAGAGAAATCTTTCCCACTAATATCTCATTCTACTTGAAACATATACCAGTCTGGAATGTGCATTTGGACTGTCTCCAGCTACAAATACAGATACAGCGGAAGCCATGCTTTCAATGGAGCAGTGTCAGGGCAAAAGTGTTCAGGGCACACAGATCCATAAACATGAAAGTTCTAAGTCATGGTCTGGTCCACATTCTCTTCCTTCATAGGACTACACCACAGCTGATATCCATGCTTCGGTCTGGAAAATACAAGTATGATTACTTACTCCCTTCGAGTGCTTTCAAGAAAGAACTAGTATGTTAGATTTTAACACTAAAATGCACACGTGTGTAGCTGTATAGAGTCAGGCCTGAGTATAAAATATTTTCAAGCATCATAATACATGTGGCATATCATTAGACACTGTAGTTCAAATTTTTCAACAAAGAAATCATTCCCCATTAATTCTTCTTAAAATTTGGTAAAATGTTTTCCTTACAAATTGATATCATCTAATGTTAAATACTTAATAGCATACATCATATAAATTTTGTAAATAAGCATTATTATACAAATATGATATGACTTTCCTGGTTTACTTGATATGATCCTATTAGTGCGATAAATAATGCTCCCCAAATTATTAAACAGCCTAGTTGTCATGGATCTTATCAAATATATGTTTTTAAAATTGTCTAAGACTTAATTTGTCTTATATGTATGAATGTTCTGGCTGCATGCATGTGTGTACACAGTGTTCATGCTGTGCCTCACCTGTCATAAGAGTACATTGGATCTTCTGGAACTGGAGTCATGGATGGTTATGAGTCCCAATATGGGCGCTGGAAGTCAAAGCTGGGTCCTGTGGATGAGCAAGTGCTCTCAACCATTGAGCCTCTCAGTGAGCCAGCACAGAGATGCTGTGCTTAAGAGTGACAAATTTCCATCACACCCTGGTTGCTGGTGCTGACTTCACACGTTTGAGAGACATTTACAGCAGAACAAAAGAATCTGTTCAACCAACTGCATTTGGACAAGCAAATGCTGTAGACACGCCTTGCTTTTGTTTATTCATTTTCATTCCAGGGGGGAATGGAATCATTGTGTCACATGCCTAGTAGCATGAAAACTGAAATACAGTTTCCAAGTCACCTTTGCTTAAATGGATTTACAAATGTTCTTCTTGTGTGAATTTCTAAATCACTCCTACCATCAAGCAGTACAAACATATATTTGAATAGATTTTACTAATGCAAAATAACTGGAAAGAGAATATATACAATTACAGCAGCATTAGACATCTCAAAGCACAGAGAGGCCTTAAGAGTCAGTTCTTTGTCTACATTTCATTAACCCATCCTGTAATGGACACTATTGGTTTAACATTGTGGTCTGTCACTGTTTGAGGTTGTTTGGCATGGGTATTAAAAATGTTGATATTTGATGTCTTTATAATAGGCCAAAAGTAGAAAGCTTTATAAATAAGTCAATAATTGATCAAACAGTCTATCTTAGCTACAATTACAGTCAGTAGACCAAGATCCAATCAATGCCTTACTGTTTCTATTGCTGGGATGAAATACTAGGATCAAAAAGCGAGTTGAGAGAAAGGGCTACTTTGGCTTACATTTTCCACGCGCGCGCGCACACACACACACACACACACACACACACACACACACACGGCCTTTATATTTACAATAAGCCCTAAACAGTACAATAGCTGGACAGCTGCCTATCCTCCATGCTGCTAGAATCTACTTTCCCGTCGATGACCACGAGTTATTACTATTTACCATGTTCCATCTGGGCTGATCCAATTGGGCAGCCCTTAGGACCACATTCTCTTGATCCTCAACCTGTGACAGCTTCTCCTTCCTCCTCTTCTGCACATTCTTCTTCCTCGTGGTCCTCTGCTGCCAAGCTCAGGAAACCTAAACCCTACCTATGTCTCTTCTGCCCAGCTATTGGCTGCTGGCATCTTTATTCACCAACCAGAATTAATTTGGGTCATGGGGGGGCTATGTGCAGACTCCAAGTCTTGGGGGCCTGAACTTACCATTACAACAGCTAGCAAAAGACAAAACTTCAACACACTAGCCCAGAAATAGCACCGTCCACAATGGACTGGGCTGTCCCCCATCAGTCACTAATCAAGAAAGATGCCTTACATGCTTGCCCACAACTGAGTCTTATGGAGGCATTTTCTTAATTGAGGTTCCCTCCTCTCAGATGACTTTAGTTTGTGTCAAGTTTACATAAAACTATCCTATCCAAGACATCCAATAGGCACAGCATAGTCTTCAAGAGACTTCAAATAAACAAACAAATTTACTCACACAAGCAAACCATTTTTACATGAGTATTTGTCCAAGTAAAATGAAAACTATGTATACTTACATGCAAATGTCTCTAGCGGCTTCACTCAGAGTAGCCTCAAAAAAGATACAGTCCAAATGTTCAATCGTCACATCTACAGATAAAACTATAGTAATATCTATAACAGAAGCTACGGAACGTGTTATAGATACATGTAACAACACAGATGAATCTTAGAGCATGTATGCTATGCAAACAAGAGAGATCCAGAGAGTATACATTCTTTATAAGAAATACTAGAAAATACAAATAGAACCTATTGCAGTTGTTTGAAGAGAAGTGTCCCGTGGGCTCACATGTTTGAAAACTTTGTCGCTCTCTGAAGGTATGACCCTTAGGAGGCGGGGCCTTGCTGGAGGAAATGCATCACTAGGGGTGGGGCTTTGTCTCCCTGCCAGTTCAGTCTGCATGAGGCTGGAAACGGTCTCCCAGTTTCCTGCTCCATCATCGTGCCTACCACTTAATGCTATGCCTCCTGTGGTGTGTTGCTGTCCCCCAGTTCAAACAACCTCCTTCCTGGGGAGTTGAGCTGCAGCTCCTTACAAAAAAACGATCATCCCAGATGCTCTGTTTACTTCCTCTCAACAAGGGATGGAGAGATCATGAGCCTCTCACTCAAGTATCCAGTTGTTCCCCACCTCCTGTTTTATGTATCATTGCCTTAATAGCATATGGCCTCAGAGAGGGGCTGGAGTGTATAGGCTATGGGGTCGGGGGGGGGGGGGTACTCAATCAATTTGCTACTAGGAAGCCCTGATCACTACTGATCACATACTAGGTATGGTCTATTGGCAGGGGAAGAGCGCCTACATCCCTGTAATTAACACCACAGCTATGTTCTGTAAGGAAGTCCAATAAACTCATCGGTTCCTCACAGTGAACTTGTACCTCTGTTTGCCACTGGGATTTTAGGAAATAGGGACATGTTCTTATGTGTCCCCTTGGGAGGGAAATTTACTAATATCTCAACTATGGCAGGCTCTTATTCCTCTGGAATTATAAGCCAAAAAAATTTTCAACTTTTGTTTTGCTATAAGTTGCTTTTGGTCATGTTATTTTATCACAGTAACAAAAATCAATACTGCAACAGTTTTTTAGGTTTTTTGTTTTGTTTTGTTTTTGTTTTTTAAAGTCAATTGGCTACAAACTGGGTGGAGGTAGAACTGACTAGAAAGAGGCATTGGTAAGAGAATGCGAAGTTGGCGACTTGGAGATTACATGTATTGGCTCAGCAGTCAGTGTTCCACACATAGGAAGGAGGCATCTTACTCCAGTTTTTTATAACACGGCTTCCATAATAAAAATAACATGCCTCACTAATGACAAGCCCTGGTACAAACAGGAAGAATACCAAAATGTTTCTCTTTTCTTGGAGCTCAATGTGTGCTACAAGTTAACAGGACCGGAGCAAGCATCCCAGCTGACACCACTCTGGGATTCCTGGTAGGCAAGCTTACATGCTGAGGATAAACTCTGCCCCTCCCACACATAAAAGCTGATCCCTGGTGATACACTCTCCACAGAAAATAAAACCCAAAGGTTTAGGGACAGGCGGGACGGGGCCAAGACCAACCTGGCTTCTTTGCCGGGAACTCTTGTTATCTTGTTCTGTATTTATCCAGTGCTGTATTTAGAAAAGATTAAATCAAAACTGCGAAATTAAAGCATGATGAGTGACGGTTCTGAGAGAGAACAGCTGTGGCGTTAGATTTTCATCATGTCAGGCCTGAGACCTGGACTTCAGGTCACTTTTTTCCATTGGCACCCATCCTGAAGGGCAAGAGTTATCTTTCTCCTGGCTATTTTCTAAGCCACCTGTTGCCTCCATGGGGTAGAAGATTAGTAGGGTTTAAGTGGGAAGGAGCCTTTGCAAAGGTCTAGGTTGAATGGGATCCTCATGGAGCACTCACCTTCAGAATATGTTGATAAAGCAACATAAGACCTGACGTTAGCAATGATCCTCCTGTGTGCTGTATTCCCTAGTAGGTGGGGGAAAAAAAAGCTTTTGGGCCACATGATTCAAATGTATACCACAACTTAAAAACAACAACACTAGAATAAATATCTACTGTTTCCTAAAGTATGTTACCAAGTGCCTCTTGAAATTGTTAAACTTAATATCTGTTCAAATAAATCTAAACTCATTATAGAATTCAAGAGGTAATAGGAATTACATTTATTTTTCTCTTTATTTCTTTTTGGTTTTTGCTGTTGCTGTTGTTGTTATGTTGTCCTGGCTATCCTGGAATTCATCCTATGGACAAGACTGGCCTTAAGTTTAGATACCTGCCTGCTTCTATCTCCCAAGTGCTGGGATTAAGGATATGTACCACTAAGCCCAGCTTTCTTTTTCTTAATAAATGCAAGGTTTGTTTTGTCTATAAAATAAGGTCAATTTTACCCGGTTTAATGTTGATGTTGAATGAGCTACTGGCATATCATACTCATTAGAATGCTCACAGCTGGCCTACAAGACAAAAGTCAGAGCTTCGTAAATGCACTCTATTGAATGAAAGAAGCCAATTCAAAAGGCTTCTTATGCCTGATAACATTCACTCAACATTCTGGAGGAGATGAGTGCAGAAACACAGAGAATAGATGAGAGCTTTCCAAAAGCCAAATGGGCGTAGGGCTTGAGCAGTAAAGGGATGCCTCTATGATATGAATATGGGATAGTTGCATGCATGACTGTAGGCAAGAACTAGTTGTCAAATGATATTAAAAATTACTATATATAAATCAATCATCTTGAGTTTGTGGCCATCCTGATCTACAGTGTGAGTTCCAGTAGGGCTCTCCAGAGAAACCATGCCTTGAAAAGCAAAACAAAGAAAAAGCAAGAGCAACAAAATCAGGTCTTAATTAAAAAAAACAAAAAACAAAAAACAAAACTCAGTATTTTCAAATAAGTACCATCTACTCCCAAATCTGTTTTAAAGTGAAGGAAGAATCAAGGACCATCATAGGCATTGCAGATTTGAAAATTCCCATCAGATTCTAAAGGTACAAAATGAGTCATCAGACTCCTCTATTAATAGCAAGTGAGCTGCCTGAGTCACAGTATTTCAGTGCGGTTGTGAGCCTTGGGAAGAGTCATTGTAAGGGAGGTAGTGCGTTTGAAATTTGTTTTTACAGCTAAAAGATTAAGATACTTGGTTGAATGGAAATCTGAAAATTTTACCACTATATTTCTGTTTTGTTTGCTCTCTTAGTTATGTGTCTATTAATTACCTTCAGAAATTGGTCAAAAGCAGATAGACCTTTAGCGTGTATCTAGGTTTTCTAAGCTAAAATGTTTTTACTTATCATTATTTGAGTATAATCTAGCCTCACTATGATTAGTGACATCTCTGCAAGACGGTCATAAAGCAATATTTTATGGGGCTAGCGCTTTATATAGTATCTGGGAAAGGAGATCAAGAAAGAAGTTTGTGACTTTCCATTCACAGTAACAGCTGATCTGAAACCCTGCAGTCATTCAGGCTCCAGTTTGGAAGGCATTTTTTATTTCATTGTCCATCTTCTGCTCCACAGAATGCATTTGCCAGGGATGGAGATGTGGCTCTCATTTCTATTCAGTCTGTGCAGTCACCTCCTCCTTGAGTCCACATTACTTTGAGTTACTCAGACCTGGGTGTATGTAAGCTGGGGATGGGTTTTACTTGCTTACTTCAATAGAAATTCGGAGGCTCCATTCTAGAGGACCAGAATCATAAGCCCTGTGTAGGACAAGGGTGTCAGAAAAGCTTTGAGAGAAGATGGTTTTAAACATACAGCTTTGGTTTCAGGCATGAAAACTCAGTGAGCTGTTCAGCCAGGCCTTCTCTTTTAAAGAATCTTGAGAGTGGAGGAAACTAGCTAGTGAGTAAAGCCTGGAATCCAGAAGACAGTGGCAATGTCCTGCAGTTAGGTGACAGGACTGGAAAGCAGTGGGTTCACCAGATCTGGAAGAATTCCAGATGCTGAGCCTTCCTAAGAAAATGAGGTTTTCATAGAGCAGGTAAGAAACAAAGAAAAAGGTAATAATAATAATGGAGATAATAGAGAAATAATGGAAATAATGGAGAAAGAAAAACCAACTTTTAACTTAGGAACTCCAAGGAAACAGTAATCACATAGTATTTTATGCTGGAAAGAATAATCATATAGTAGTATTGCCAGGCATAGTGGCACAGGATTTTAATCCCAGCACTAAGGAGGAGGAACCAGGTGAATGTCTGTGAGTTCAAAGCCAGCCTGCTCTACATAGCAGGACTCACTCTCAAAAAATTTATTTACTATTTTTTGACTTTCAGTATTAGTTATGCAACCATTGCCTATCTGAATACAGTCAGAGGATATGCAGAGAAGAGAATTTAACTGGCACAAAGAGGAAAATGGGATGCCCTTTCCTGGTTTTGTGATTGGAGTTAACCTTGCCTGTAATACAACACTTGAGAGGCTACAGCAGGAGGATCTTGAGTATGAGGCTGGCATGGGCGATATGTGTGTGGAATTGTCTCAACAAAATGAAGCATATCTGTTGAGGAATGAGAAGCTCAGTGGTACACTTGTGTGCTGGGTACACATGAATCCCCATACCTGGTGGAAGGGAGTATATTAAGATTTAAATGCTTTATTTAAAGTCATAAAAAAATAAACTTTTACCCATAAAAAGCAAGAAATCTATGGATAATGTAGCTACAAACACAAAGTATCCACTCAGTAAATGTCACTTCTTTTATCTTGACCAAAATCAATGGAAGTGTCTAAGATCATATGTGAGTGTGTGCTTTAAGAAAGCCAAGCAGGCCCTGACTCATACTCCTTTTGCTCTGCCTCCCTAGTCCTGGACAGCAGCATTGAACTCTAGTGGGAAACTGGTGTTTTTCTTTAAGAAACTTTATTATTACAAATGTAATTAAAACCCCAAGAAAAATAGTAATCGTATAAAAATTACATTGTTGTCTACAAGTAGTATGATAAGAATGAAAGGCAGGATAGCTCAGCATGGAAAAGTGTTTGCTGTCAAGTCAGATGACCTGAATTCAAGCCCTAGGACACACGTTGTGAAAGGAGAAAACCAACTCTCACAAATTATCTTCTGACCTACATGAACTCATCATGGGAGAAACTCCTCCTTTTGCCATCTCTGGGTAGCTTGGCTGATCTAGAAGGAAGGAAAGACTCAGCTTGAAAGATAGAGAACAAGAATAGCTGGTTAAAAAAACAGAAACAATCTGGAAAGAATTCTGTTGTATTCCAAAGCACATATTTTATTTAACTTGCATGCAAAATGCTGTTGCAGGTTCTCTTGGTGAATAATCAATATATGTTCTTATCAATATTTTTTAATTTTCTTATTATTATTGTTCTCAGGCACGTAAGATCATGTGTGAGAGTATGTGTCACAGTGTACCTATGAAAGTGAGAGGAAATTATGATTCAAATATAATTTCCTATTCAAAGGTAATTTGTTGCTTGTAGTTTTATTGATACTGCCTTTACCGATCTGGGATCAGCCTCAATACCAACTCCTCCCAGCCAGCTTCCCTTTTGTTCTACCCAGCTTTGCTCTGGGAGGTGACTGCACTACCAGCCTCCTCCTGAGACCCATGAATCCGTGGATAAAAGACACACACACACACACACACAGTTTGTTCCTTTACAGTTTACCTTCTTGGCACAATTTCTGGGCACTACTATCTCTGGCCTGGAAAAGCCTGCCCTTATCAAGTTCTTAACTCAGTCTCTTACACCTGCCCTAAACTTAGTGGCTAATCCTATCTGGCCCCTGCCAAACATCCATGACTGTAATAGTGGTCCCAGGCCCCAGCTCCTCCTGAGATTTTGCACAGCCTCCACATTCTTCTCATACCAAAGCATAGTGAAAAGCCCATATCTACTCTTCAGATCCTTCTGTCTGCCTCCAGACACCCAGAAGTCCTGCCTCTACCTTCTGCCCAACAATTGGTCCACAGCTTTCTTTACTGACAAACCAAGAACCAATTGGGGAACAGGACCTTAACATCAGCACCTCACCTTACAGTAATAAAAATTGAAATATAATTTTAATTATAACTGAAAAGAACAGTGTGAAATAATGTTAAAATTAAACACTAAAACTGAAAATGTTCAAAAAATGTTTGAAAATATGTTAAACAAGCTTTTTTTTTTTACATATTTATTTGCTTATTGAGCCATTATGTAGCTCACGTAGGTCTTAGATTCAAATGTTAGTCACAGGTCCTGGGACTAAAGGTATGTCCTGACAACATAGCTCCAGCTTTTAGGACACAGGGAAATGATACATAATTGGTGTTATCCTGTAGTCCTGGTGGCAAAACAGAAAAAAATATCTGGTTAATGTGTTTGAGTACCGCTATTAAAATCATTTAGCTCTAACCACCTTCTGCATTTTTGAGACTCCAACTTACATATGCAGGACATAAAACAAAACATCATGTGTTTCTCGGCTAAAGGGTGGCCCGAGTGGGAAGTGAGCATTGCTCTTGTGGTTCTACACAGATTAAGTTGTGGCCAAGGATGACCACAGTTTTCACAGAGGAAAGGAGTATGAGCACTTGCTTGATTTTCTTGTCTTAGACCTAAGTATGTTTTTATTTATATATATATATATATATATATATATATATATATATGTAGGTATATATGGCTCAATAAACAGCCTAGCATATTGGCCAGCCCTACTTAGGCTATAATATATACCTGCATATATTCACACACATACACACACACACACACACACACACACATACACACACACACACACACACTGGGAAGGGGAAGAAGAACAAAAATTTTCAAGTTCTTTTGGCTTATGATTATACTTTAATTCTAGAGATCATATTTTTATGGTCAAAGTAATGCTTCCTGGCATAATTAAGTCTTGGTCTGTATTCCATGTAAATTTAAGCAAATGAATTTTGTGAATTTGTTCAGTTATTCTCCATAACTGTTATTTGTAACTACAGAATTCTTTACTATAAGCAATGTAGTATATTATAAAATCTGCAAGGAAAAAGAAGACACTGTTTAGCTGGAAGGAGACAAGTTAAAATCCATAAAATAACAGCCAGTAGAAGAGAATAATGTGTAAGTTATTTTACAAAATGTGATTGACATTTTAAAATAATGGTTATTTTTAATGACAATTTTTACATTGTGCCTTCTCACTTATTAAAAGTAAAATGTCCAAATCTGCCTTTTATGAGTTTAATATTACCCCCATCTTGTCCAGGCTGGCCTTAGATTTCTATCATCCTGCCACCCATGTAGCTGGGGTTAAATATACACGCCATGATACATTGCATGGCTCTCAATGGCAAACAAGTTCTGTTGCTAGCTTTGAATATAACCTTATTTGGAAACAGATTGTTTATAGATATGGTTGATTCAAGATGAGTTTATTTAAAAAGGGACCTCATGCAATCTGGCCAGTATCTTTACATTTTTTATTTTTTAATCTTAGACAGGGTACCTTCAGCAATAGAGATTTGTTTTCCATCTTTAGGGAGCAACCAAGGACAAAAGCAATAGTCTGTATGTGGGGGAAGTCTCTTGGACAACCCTGTTCAACAACTCAAAAGAAGGTCTCTCATGACTGGTATTGGGTTTTTCTTAGGTGGGCTTTGGTTCTGGTAGAAAGCATTGTCAGCCCAGATGAGGAAATGTTACTTAAACTATATATGATATTATACACAGACTAACCAGTATTGTGGGGTTCTTTTAAGGTAGGTAATAGTATGATTCAGGCATCCTTATTGTTATCTTACTCTCTCCTTCTGTGTTTATGTCCCTCTTCTTCCCTAATAACAGCCCACCCCTTTTCCCATTTCCCCATCATATCTCTTGTACCCTGCTATTTTTGTCTGTATCACGTCCCCATCCCCATCCCAGAAATGGTCCCTTTCTAGTGTCCTGGTCTCTGCAGTACTCCAGGATGTGCACTTGCATCTGCCAGCATGGAACTTGGAGCCTCCACTGAGAGCACATGACCAGTATCTTAGTAGGGAGTTAATGTGGAGGCAAACACAGAAAGAATGCTATGTGATCCAAGCAGCATAGACTGTATACCAGGGACAATCAGAGATCTATGGCCACTGCTGAGATGTAGGAAGGAGCCCAGAGGGGTCTACCTAGAACATAGTGGACAGTCTTCAGGACTGTAAGTGGGTAGGTCCATGTGGTAGTGAATATGCTTGGCCCAGGGAGTGGCACTATTAGGAGATGTGGCCTTGTTGGAGTAGATTGGCCTTGTTGGAGGAAATGCGTCACTATGAGGGTACACAATGAGAACCTCCTCCTAGCCATGGGGGAGCCAGTCTTCTTCCAGCAGCCTTCAGATGAAGAATGTAGAACTCTCGGCTCCTCCTGCACCATGCCTGCCTGGATGCTGAGATGCTCCTGTCTTAATGATAATAGACTGAACCTCTGAACCTGTAACCCAGCCTCAATTAAAGGTTGACCTTGTCAGAGCTGCCTTGGTCATGGAGTCTGTTCACAGCAGTAAAACTCTCACTAAGATAGTCCATTTTTACTGTTATAGGTACAGTGCTAGGTGTGGCATGTGGCACTTCTTACAGCCGTCCTGGAAAGTGAAAGATGCTGTCCTCAGCTCCTGCTGCTTCTCCTCTCCTCTGCCAGCCCACTGAACAGTTCTTCCCAAGTTCACGATATAAAGAGACCTTGTAAAATTGCCAATTATGGATGGAGTCTGTGATCCTAGGCTATAACAACGCAGATGAGGATGATTTTGAACTTTAGTTCTCCCTTTCTCTACTCCTAGCTTCAAGCTGAAAGACCCCCGTAGGGAGACCCTCGCTCAAGTCCCAGGAGAACGTGCACCCAAGGAAACACGAGAGACCATCTTGATGTAAACACACGAGGTAGTTTAATATCAGAGCTCCAGGTGGACCCATATCTCACGCAGGAGACAGAGGGATCGACCTCGAGGCTCAGGGATTAGGGGTTTTTATAGGAAGGAGGTCTAGGGGAACAAAGGAATTAGCATGGCAATACATAATTGGCTAATTCAAATCCAGCTAGAATACGTGCAGATCAGAGTATAGGGAAATTACTAAGGGTGGTATTGAGGCAGCACGGCATCTGGCTGGCCTCCAACCATACCTCATCATTCAGTTGGGTCATCTTGCCCAGACAGGTCCCTGCTTGCCTGAGCCCACTCAGACATGTCCTATCTATCTCTTCTTGGCCTGCTAGTTCCCAGAATGTTCAACAGCTTGCTTGCTCATTCCCAGGCCTATGTGGGCAAGCTTGTGCTGGATTTTCAGACTTATAATTCTTCTACCTGGCCAGCACAGGTCCTAAGCTTTAGTTACTCCTTTTCAAAGCAAGTACTCCAACTTTGCTGCATCAGCAGCTCAGAGAGCCTGTGCTTCTTTTTGTTCGTT
Source organism: Montemys delectorum (assembly GCA_019843815.1). Lineage (NCBI taxonomy): Eukaryota > Metazoa > Chordata > Mammalia > Rodentia > Muridae > Montemys > Montemys delectorum. Next base: position 31,580 of record JADRCD010238413.1, read on the forward strand.
TGTTTGTTTGTTTTTGTTTTTGTTTTTCTGAGACAGGGTTTCTCTGTGTAACCCTGGCTGTCCTGGAACTCACTCTGTAGACCAGTCTGGCCTCGAACTCAGAAATCTGCCTGTCTCTGCCTCCCAAGTGCTGGGATTAAAGGCATGTGCCACCACTGCCAGGCCAATCTTCTTATGAGCTACCTTGTGATGCTGCGTTGCTGGTCCAAGAACTCCACTTGGACCAACAAGGGCTTGTCGGGGTAGATTTTGCTCCAATGCTAGCAAAGATGAAGCTGGAAGAGTTTCCCGGGCAAATGAAAATACGCAGGGATGAGAAGTAGGAGCAACTTCATGCTGAGGCCATAGCTGCACACAGCAGTGTCTGACTAGAGCATCAGGCTTTCGGCGCTGTCACTACCATGCGATGTAACTTAGAGTTCAAAGCTTAACCTTTGTTTTCTAAAGAAACAGCTATCACTATAACAGTACGCTGATATTTTTATGTGGCCTCCCTGCATTTTACCTTTCCAGTATTTTAGACAGAAAGATGAATAAGCACACCAGAACCAATGTGGTCTGTGTGGTCAGTCTAGGAAAAATGCTTCCCTCCTATCCTCTGTTAGGATTTGCTGTTCTACTGGCCGGTGTCTAGTTTTATCCAGGACATTCTTCAGCTACAGTTTGGAGTAAAATTGTGCTTCTGGGACAGGCGGTCCAAGCTACATTTGGAGAAAAGCTTATCTATCGTACTCTTCATTTTAAACTCCGAGGAGGAAGCAAGAAATGTGGCCGCTATAAAGACAGATTTCAACAGGCCATCTAAATCCCCAGGACCTCTCCAAGGGCAAGGCAGCTAATCAGCGCCTAAGATGACTGATAGGATGTCCCGATGAAGGCCCTGGGTTTTACAGTAAGTCACTGCCTGCACAACATGCCAGATTCCAACTTGACTTGCGTCACCGGCAGTGTGGCTTTGTGACAAGATTAGTTACCAAACACACTGAAAAGATAACCTTAGGAAACCGAGGGCAAAAATAAGACATTAGTTTGGAACCGCAGAAGTAAAAAAATCCAAACGAAGGCCATCTCAAAGTCACTGTTCAAGGACAAAGCCGGGGATTTGCGCCAACAAGCTTCCGATGGAAGAATTTGATCCCTAGACTAATCAGCCCTTAAGGCAAAGAAAACAACGCAGGCAGTTAGGGCTGGGCTTGGTCGGGATTCAAAAGCTGTAAACCCGGTGCTGCGCCGGGAAACGCCGAGACCGATCTGCGGCAGAGAGGCCTCTGCCTGGCGTGCACGGAGCCCGGCAGCCTCCGGCGGTGCAGGGTGAAGCCGGAGTCCGCGGGAGCGGTGACTCAGCGCTGAGTCAGGCGAGCGCTACGTGCTAGGGGACCTACCGTCAGGAAGGGCGTCCCGGCGCCGCGGTCGCAGAGACCCCGGGGCCACTCACCCGCTGCACGCACGGCCAGCGCGGGTGACGTCCAGGATCCGCAGCGGGGGATGGCCCCACGTGACCCAATTTCCAGCGCTTAGGCTAAGGCTTTGGTCCCAAGTGTTTCCTCAGATCCGAGATTCCTCTTGCGTATTTTTGTTGTTTGTTTGATTTTGTTGTTGTTGTTCGGTTTGGTTTTTTTGTTTGTTTTTGGTTTGGTTTGGTTTGATTTGGTTTTTGCTTAAGTTTAAGTTATTTAATAACCCGCCCCCCATTTGGGAAATGACATTTTAAAATGAGACACAGGAAGAATGAGTAAATAAAACAAAAACACGCCTTGCAAATGATGTGTCAAATCATCGCACGACTTTGTGGGCTTAGTGGAATCGTAAAATATTGGGTATCCCTGGAGAGAGAGAGCTTAACTCGGTTTTGATCTGCAGTGTTAAAGAAAGCCAATCTTTGGTCTTTGTGCAATCGCCTTTCTCATAAAGGATTCTAAAAGGTGGAGGCATGTTTGATAGTAACAAAGATGGTGTCCTGGGCATTCAGTCCTCTAGCATCCTGTTCGGATTTTTCTATCTGTACTCATGATTGTGGCAATGCCACCTTGAAAGCCAATGGTGGATGTTGCATTATTCAGTGTAGCTGGTCAATGAGATCATCCAGACAGGTCGAGGGACAGGGACACCTTTGAGCTGATTTCTAAGACAACCACACTAGGCCTTTAGAACCGGTGCCAACTGTTGCCAATTGTTCCTCAAGGTCGGAGAATTCTTACTCCTCCCGATGCTGGTGTGCCTTCGAAAAGGTGCACTACCTTACAACAGCCTTCTTTCTGGTCGGAATGTTTTTCTTGCAGGGAAGGACTTTGAGGTTGGAGTGACCCTTCAAGCTTATCTGCAGGCATGGCAGCCAGATTTTTTTTTTAAAATAAGAAGTTAAAGACCCCAAACCGAAATTGAAAAGGAAAGGAGGGAGGGAGGGAGGGAGGGAGGGAGGGAGGGAGGGAGGGAGGGAACAAAACTGTGAGAGATGGATGAACTAAGAAATGGAAAGCAGTATATTTCAGTTACTGATGACAAGGAACATCTACAGGTTAGGTTAGCCTTTGAAAGTTTAACAGTGTTGTGTAGAATATTTAAAATACAACTAGTTATATTTGTCAGCTAGTGTTTCAAACTGACTTGCTCTGGGTCGTTATTCTTACTTAATTTGAATTTGTGCAGCTTTGATGCTCTCAGGGTGAATTTGAGGGCCAGGTTTATTTTAAGATGTCACCTTGAACCTGTTTCTTGGCTTAGCTAACCCTGCTTTCTCATCTGAAAAGCAGAGGCCAGATTCATTGGCTGACCATTTTGTAGAAAACATTCAATGAAGGAATGCCTAAAAAACACTAACGTGAAAAGCATCCAACAACGTGATTAAGCAGCTGGTCAGATGTTACGAAGTAGTAATCTTACCTGGAGTGTTAAAGACTGGGAATCTACATCCCAAAGGTAGTGGTTAAGTGGGCAGATCCCTGGATAAATTCTAAAATATCTAGGCAAGTATTCTTTCATCATTAGAGAGAATTAAGGGACTCCAAGACAATGCTGCTAGCCATCAGATAGCCACCAAAGTGGTGACTCATGCATGCAAAGCCACCAAGAAGATCCTCCTTCTTGCATCCTTAGAGAGAGCTTGGGACAGAGGAGCGGAGCAGTCCCAGAAGAGAGGATATAACCTTTGCCCTTTATGCTAGAGATCAACTCCCTGAATGTGCATCAATTCTTCCTCCCACTTAGTCAGGAGCTTCTTTCTTTCCAATTGTAGGACAGATGAGCTTAAACGGAGGTCAATGGTCAATCTCCAGCCAACTTTTCCAGTAGCCCATGAGAGAGATATTCTTATGGAACATTCAAGAGAGTGTTCTCTTGGAACGCTATAATATGTACTTGTGTTTGTCAGCTTGAGCCATAACAAATACCACAGACTGGGTAGTCTCAACAGCAGACAGCATCACACAGGGCCAGAGGCTAGAAGTCCAAGATCAAAATGAATGATAATGAATGATAAGGGAGGTTTCATTCCAAAGCCTCTTGGCTTGTTCTGCAGGTGGAGGTGCTCTTGCTGTGTGCTCAAGGGACCTGTTGTTTGTCCAAGAGAAGGAAGGTGTATGCTGGGAGGGGAAGGTTTTGAATATGTGAAAAAGAAAAAAAAAATCACAATCAATTTACCTTAATGTTCTATTTGGGATTCTTTTATTTGGGATTCTAGAATACAACAGAAAGTATGCTTGCCTAGGCAGGGAATAGCTGGGTTTGTAAGGAAGAAGGAAGAAGGAACGAGTCATAGAACAAAGTAGACCGAGAGCTTCAATCAGGTTGCTTCAGGCCACTTTTCTTGTGCCACCAAAGCAAAGGGACTTCCTTCTTGCTATAATTTTGGTTGCCTGGGCCCGTTGCAGTTCATAGCTACAAATCTCCCTTCCCAGGAAAAACTTGCCTGTTTGGTGTTTATGTGTTCTCTTAACACTTCAGCATGTGACACTTAGCACAAATGACGCCACTTGGGTTTGAGCTATCAGAGCGCGGTATGAGAGTTTAGCAATACCCACCTTTCCAGCTCCCGTTAACAGGGATAGCACAGTGTAGGCCACCGTGGTATCTTTCAACTGTTCTCAAAAGAAAAAAAAAAAAAGAAGAAGAAAAAGAAAAAGAAGAGAAAAGAAAAGAAAAGCAACTGCTTTGAAAATGCCTTTCAGTCCTGCTAAGAATGGAACATGATGTGTTTTATGTGGGAGGTTATTCGCTATAATTTCGTTCATCTCTCATAAACTCATTCCACAGTCTCTACAGTTTTCAATTTCACGTCACAGAACCTTCATGATGCTCATTTTTCCTGTGCTTTTTTTTTTTTTTTCAGGTAACTGTATAATGTGTGATGTTGGTCCTCTCTCTCTGTGTTTAAATCCAACTCTATCTCAACGCACAGGTAAAGTCCTATTTTCTCTGAGAAGCCTAGCCCAATGGATCTCACACCTCATAGGACTAGGAAAATGCTTCCACTAACTTATGTCCCAGCTTCCTCTTCTTAAAAAATCACTCTTGTTATTATTATTGGCAATATTGGAGACACAACCCACAAGTGCACAGTAGGCAAGCAGTATGTCATGTCTAGTGTCTCTCTAATCTGCTTTAACACTTGAGCTAGCCAGCCTGTTGAGGTATGCTGTGTGAAGATGCATCTCGATATATTCAATTATTAATTCTGTACTAGCAGAGAGCTAACGATCCATCACTGGTCTCATATTTTGTAAAGCTTAGTTCCTTCCTCACATGTCTAAAGCAATCTAGAATTGTATCTGATGGCTTTAATAAAGACCTAACGACCAATAGCTGGGTAGGAGGTAGAAGGCAGAACTCTGGGCAGAGGTAGGGACTCTGAGAGAAGAATTGAGAGACAGAAGATTCTCCAACGGACAGAGAGGTGGGCAGATGGACTAGAGCTGAGCAGAGGACGACTTGACCACGTGGCTGGACGTGGTGCCAGGATTAGTTGGGTTAGAGTAGTTGGGAAACGACCAGACAAAAGGCCTAAGATTTAAAATATTAATAAACCTCTGTGTCATTATTTATATCACAGGCAGGTCCAAGATAGTCCTGCCATTCCAGCCTTTGTAGGCAGCTTGTTGAAAAAAGTAGGAGGATGTAAACTATACCCTCTCTCACTAACCAAATCAATAAAGAATAATGATAGTTCTTGTCATGGTATCCAAAAAGGAATAGATATGGCTCCCTGCCCAAAGTTCAAAGTATTATTTGAATTTTCTCTGAACCTTGTTTTCCTTGGAGAAGGAGAATCTTTCTAGGAGTAGCCCATGAAACATGTGAAGAATCACCATGGACACCTGCCTTTCAGGATCATTTTCTGCTTTAAGAAAGTGAAGAGAGGAATCCCAAGACACATTGGGAGTGTCTTTGCCTGTTCTGTGTTTTGAAGAAGCCCCAGAAATATCATTGCTGAATGTCTTCTTGAATCAAACAGGACTTGGCCCCCTAAGGTAATGAATAGTCCTGGAGTCCTAAGTGAGAAATAAACCATCGCAAAGAGAGAGAGCTTTGCCAAACAATGACTGAATATGGTGATCACCTAATCGCTTGTCCCCAACCAAGATATTCCTAGATCTCTTCTGGGCTTTTACTACAGCCAGGGCAGACCAGAGTCTACTGCTGGCATTCATCGCTGCAGAGAAGCGCTTCTTTCAGTCTCCTTGGCAATTTTATAGATGCTAAAGAGAGTTGAGTAATAAAAAACAAATATTTCCCATGTCTTTAAATACCCAAGTTGTCCTTAGGGTTGATGATGGTCATTTATAACTTTGCCTGTTTATTCTAGAGGTGTACATAATTTACATAATCTGACTGCAGAATGCTTCACAATTTCCACATTTTCAGATGAGCTTGAAGAACATGAGAAATTTTGGATGTACTAGCATATGTTATAGAGTATTTGTCCTTAATGTCTGCATGAATATAGTTCAGCTGCTGAAATAGGTGCTAAATATAGATCTGCACACAGCTTTTCTTAAGAGCAAAGTACTTAGCTAAAAAGAAGAAATCTGTGTGAATGAGGGAAGGCCTAAATTGACACCTAGCCAAGCACAGTCATGCTTTCTCAGGTAGCCAAGTCAGGCCTGCCTCTAGCTAAATGTTTCCCTGGAGAGAAATTACCTTCTAATGGAATAGGAAGATGTTGTTCAGGATCTAGGGCTGAAAACACAAAGATCAAAAATGAATCTTGAATAAATTTAGATAAGCCATTGTCATTCTGCTGTTAGCTACAGGTTGCATTAATATGGCAATAGCTGTAGTTGAACAATAAACCATTCACTGTATGAATAAAACCAGTGCTGGTTAATGGTAGTTATAGTATTTGCATGGACTTTGGTCCTCTTTAGACTAGCACAATATCATCCATTATTCTTTCAGTTTGGCTGAATTAACTGTATCAAAAGATTACATGCTGTATTGAGCCACCCAGGAATGAGGCCAACCTTGTCTTCACTGCCAAAGCCAGAAAGACCACTAGGGATAATGATTGTATTTTATTACCCAAGGGCAGGCAGTTCTTCAAGCTTTGCATTTGATGGTATAGGGATGGAAATGGGATTGTCGAGCCTTTTTGATTGTTTGTTTGTTTTCGAGATACAGTTCTCTAGGTGTCCCTGCCTAGCCTGAGCTCGCTATGTAGACCAAGCTGGCCTCACATTCATAGAGATCTGCCCACCTCTTCCTCCCAAGTACCACCATAACACACAGCCTGCCCAACCATACTTGAATGTTTTGGGTATTTTGTCTAGTGAATCACCAGGACCAGAAGTTAGCCCTAGAGAAATTGTGGTGACATGGATTGCTACCATAGTAAACACTTGATTATTGTGACAAGGATGTGTTCAGCTTGGCATGGTGGTACATATGAGTAAATCCTGGCAATTTGGAAGTTGAAACAAGATGATAGTAAATTTTTAAAAAAGCCTTAGATACATATAATTTATATATATAATTTATATTTATAAAGTACTTTGTATATGCAAATATACATATATATTTATATATATTTATATTTATATATATTTATATTTATATATTTATATTCATATATATATAAATAAAAGTGTAATCATTGCTCATGCTTGCAATCCCAGCACTTGAAAGAGAAACTCAGGAGGTTTGCTAGAGTTTGAAATCAGCTTGGGCTATGGTGTAATAGATAGAACCCAATATGTGCACATATATTTTCCTAGCTAGCTTTAAATGTCAACTTGACATAGCCTAAAGTCTCAACTGAGGGATTGCCCAGATCAGACTGATTAACCTCTGCACATATCTGTAGGAAACTGATGGTCTTCATCCGTAATTGATGTAGGAGGGCCCAGCCACTTAGTGGTGCCGCCATTACCTAAGCAGGTAGTTCTGGATTGTTTAAGAATGCTACCTAAGAATGAGCTTGCTGGGGCTAGCGAGATGACTCAGTGAGTAAGAGCACTGACTGCTCTTCCAAAGGTCCCGAGTTCAAATCTCAGCAACCACATGGTGGCTCACAGCCACCCGTATTGAGATCTGACACATTCTTCTGGTGCATCTGAAGACAGCCTCAGTGTGCTTATTTATAATAATAAATAAATCTTTGGACCAGAGCGAAGAGGGACTGAGGAAGTGGAGTTGACTAGAGCAAGCTGGGATGACGAAGTAAGCAGAAGTTCTAGAAAGTTCAGTATGGTCATATACATAAAATAAATGAATAAATCTTTAATTTCTCTTTTTTTCTTTTTTTTTTTTTTCGAGACAGGGTTTCTCTGTGTAGCCTTGGCTGTTCTGGATCTCACTCTAGACCAGGCTGGCCTCGAACTCAGAAATCCACCTGCCTCTGCCTCCCAAGTGCTGGGATTAAAGGCGTGCGCCACCACTGCCCAGCATGAATAAATCTTTAAAAAAAAAAAAAAAAGAATGAGCTTGCCAAGTCATCTACCAAATTCGCCTCCATGATTTCTGCTTCAAGTTCCTAGCGTATCTTCCCTGTATAATGGACAGTCACCTGTAAGATGAAATGAATGTGTTCTACCTAAGTTGTGTTTGGTCAGAGTTTGCAGTACACAGATTCCCATTAAATACTAACACTAACAACCTGTTCATGAGCATTCCCTTAGCCTCTAAACACAGTAATAGGAGCTGGATATGTCATATGTACATACAACATGTAATTATATTCTGCCAACCAAAAACTCACACCAACAGTCAAAATTCACATGCATATGGTAAAAATAGTCTATTATTTAGTAATTATAATAATTATGATGACCGTGCTGGTGTTGATGATGATAAATAGTATTTACTTAAATGCTTACTGTGCCAATCTTAGAGTCAGTTTTGTATCTTGTTTAATCATTACATCAACTTTCACAGCACTATGCTTGTTCTTCATTGTTAGAAGCAGAACTAGAGAGCGTGGAACTTGTCACCCAGAGTAAGTGGATCAGCCACAATTCAAACCTAGGTCTGTAAGCCTCTCAGGCCTGGCATACTATGAAAAACACACAGACAAGCACACTCATCACATGTCTGTGCACATCACGGTGGCTCAACATTTTCCCACATAAAGACCCGTAGGCCCATGGCTTGATTTCTCTGTCACTGATTTCATTTAACCCAGCTCAACACTTCAACATCCAATGTCAGTAGCAAACTGTGTTTTATTCAGATCTCATTCTCTTTGGAGTAAATTTCACTTTAGTATATTCTTCTCTTTCCACCTTCTGGGAAATGTGTTAGCAAGGAAAAGAGAGAAAGAGAAAGAGGGGCAGTGCAAAGATAAGGTGTTAATGAGATTGAACACGAATCTTCCTGGGACGGGGTAGGCTAAGCTGTTGATTGCTGCTGGTTATTCAGTCCTGCAGCCCTGACGTTGATACCTGATTTGTAAGTTGTAGATGTATCTGGTAGGTCTAGCCATTCGGTTTCTCCCTCCCACAGGCTCCCTTGGGCTCCTTAGCTGCTCTCATCCAGTGCTCCTTTTGAAAACTGTAAGATTATAGAGGTACAGAGACACTTGCTTGTAACTCCAGCTACCACTCAGGTGGAGGTAAGAGGATCAAGAGTTGGAACCAGCCTAGACAAGGTAGGAAGGCCTGTCTCATCTCTATGTAATAAATATATACATCAGTAACTATATTATGAAAAAAGACTCACCCCTGGCAGGGTATGTATGGCTCCCTCAGATACTACCCTCAGTGTATCCCTCAACCCTAGATGCTCTGTCAAGTTGATCTATATGTCATTTCCTTGACCAGTGTCCTGTCAGGCAAAGTTCCCATGTTCTCCATATCCAAATTTCTTAACGCCATGTGAAGTTTCCACAGCCTGCTCTCAGGGACCAGGTAGCAAGGGGGCCTAGTTAGGTCTCCCTATGAACCTTTCCCTCTTTTAGGCTAGAGACATCGTCTCTCCTCCCAAATGCTAGAGAAATAACCATTTTTACCAAAGCTCATCTGTGACAGCACCCAGGTGCCCTGGCTCCTCCTCCAAGCTCTTCATCTTTGGCACCTTGTAAGTGATGGCTTTCAAGTCTCTCCTCTCTGAATCAGCCTCAGAAATTCTGCCGAGTGTCTGGCTTTCCTTCTCCGTCTACCCCTCCCTCTTTCTAAGGCAGTACGTTCCACTACCCTGCTGGCAGATGTGGGTACACAAAAGAAATGTAGGAAAGAAAACTTCACTAATTAGTGCTGTTTCTTGTTCCTACAAAACAAGGGGTAGGGTGTGGCAAGTGTTTTTATTACTGTCTTCTTTGGGGGTGGGCAGTATACTAACTTCTACTTTACTCATACGCCCAAGGCCAACAGTTGCTTTTCACAGAAATTCAGGGTGTATTATCTCTAATGGAATGGAGTTAACATGGCATGGGATGCTACACTCTTCCGAGTTGCAGTTACACTTTCATTAGCAGAAAAGCAATTAAGATGTGTGAACAAGCATTCTTTGTGTGTGCGAACAACTAATTGGGCTATCTTCTTTTTCCACATAAAGGGCTAATTACCTTTTGGGCCAATAGTGATAGACATGTAAACTATAGAGTTTTAGCTACGGAAAAATTCAATTCCAATTTCTTTTGAAGTTTAATCATTGAAATCTTCAGTTGCCTGGTGTGGGACCTTGCAGAGGGTCTGAAACACAAATGCCTGTGAGTCACTGAGGCAGGGTCTCAGCCACTCTGTATGTCAGCGGTCACACCGGCTCCACATGCTCTAGGTCCTTCGGATCAGCCTAGGGCTCTTTCTTGGTGAGATCCCCAGAACCCCAGCACAGGGCTAGCCTTGGGGAAGAAGGCAGATCAAAGCTGGTCCCTCCTCCAACTGCAATCTGCTCTTACATTTTGAGAAATATTTCGTTTTTGTACAAAGTAGGAGGTGGGACACACACATACTTTATAGCACACCTCCAGGAAAGTTGAGAAAAGCTCAGAGAAACACAAGTTATTAAAGTGCTGACAGTCATTACCTCTCCAGAATGAAGCTGAGAACAGTTGGTTGGGGAGACTTTGGCATCGATTTACACAGCTCTGTGCTTGAACTCCCCCTCCCTAAGTCTACAGTCTGGGTAGGCAATGCATTCACTCTCTGCCTCAGTTCTAATTAGAAGGCGCCTAAACCCTTGCAACTTCCTGAGTCTTAGGAGTATCTTTTCCCATTCAAAACTTGAGCTGTAAGTTGTTCTCAGCTCTAGAGATCCTTTTAAAACCGTAGGATTATTCAGGTGCACAGTTGCAAGCCTGTGTGGCCCAGGAAGAGTCAGGAATTCCAGGTCATTCTCTGCTAAGAGAAGTTTGAAGCCAGTCTGGACTGAATGAGACCTGTTCTAAGCTCCCTTTCCCAAACAAACAAAATACACACACACACACACACACACACACACACACACACCCAATAACATGTTTTTTTTGTCAATACCTGGATTTATAATAATGAGGTAGCATAGGGCAAGGACTTACAGGTACCTTCAGGATGGGGTCAGACATAAGAAATTATATGATTCATAGGACTGGAGGGTTAGAATGTGGGCTCCACCCTATAGCCTCCAGGACCTGATGTGAGATAGCTCAGAGGTTAAAAGATGGCCATTCTTCCAGATGAGCAAAGTTTTATCTTCAGCACCTATATGGCAGTCTACAACCATCTGCAACTCCAGTTGCAGGGGATCCAACACCCTCTTCTGGCCTCTGAGGGTACCAAGTATTCATGTAATGTACAAACATACATACATATAAGATCGTAAAGGGGGTGGACCATCAGGGAAAGTTTGCGGTCCTTCTTAGGTAGGGAACGAGGGTGTGTTGGGTGTGTGCTGGGTGGCTATGCCTAAAGAGGACATGGAAACCATGTGTGCCCTCTAGTCCCCTCCCTGCCTCACTTTGTCCCTGCACTGTCCTGTATGTCTATTTAGCTACTTGCCTATAATCATTATAATAAACCAGTAAATTGAAGTGCTTTGCCCCCTCATATGTGTGAATAATACTAACAAATTTTTGAACATAAAGCCCAGGGTGTGGGAACCTTGATTTTTAGCCTGTTGGTCAGAAATACAGATTACAACCTAAACTTAAGACTTTAGCCTGAGGGATTTGAACTAGTTCAGGCAGACAGTACGCTAATTAATTGGAATGAGAGGTCATTCAGTTGGTGTGTACTAGAGAATTGCTCTGTATGCGAGAGAAAACCCCAAGTATGATCACTGATGTCATCTTCTATATTAAGTCTGAGAGTGGAGAAATTAAGTTTTATTTTTTCCCCCTTTATATCGGTCAAAAGACTAATTACAACAGTTTCAATGATCTTAATTGATTTTATTGTCCATCTTATGATTGTATAACACTTAATTCCGTAGAGTAAGTGCTGAGCTGAGCTCAGCAGAACAGGTTGATTTTATAAGCAGAAGAGGGCTAAGAAAAGCAAAAGGCAAAGAACAGAGAGCAGGCTGGACATGGTGGCACATGTTACACACAGCCCAGCACCCAGGCAAGACCCTGTCTCAAACAAAGGAAAAAGAAAAAGGAGGAGGAGTGGTCATTTCACTTACTTTCCCTAATTGCTAAACATAAAGTTATTTCAAATCCCTTCATTGTGTAAGAATTAACTTACTTTTTTTAAAGAACTAACGTAATTATGAAGTCAACTGAAAATGACCGAGTTAGAAAATTTCTGTTATCTTTCTAAACCTCAGAAGGTCTGATAAATTGGTGACTCAGGACTTCAGTGTGAGTGACTCCATTATGATTTTAGTCTGTTCTGTTCGTACATAGTGCAAGAGCTTAACCGAAAGCAATAACCTCCTGGAATTTCTAAAAACACTGTGATAGTAAACAACGCCAAATGCCAGCATTGTGAGGGGACAGAATCTGTTGGAAGGTAGTATGGTATTTGCTTCCATCTGATGCAGGGCTGTCAGAAAGTGTGCTGCAGTATTTGATTCTGTAGAAAAACGAACAAACAAAGAAACAAACAGGGGGAGAAATGTGAGCTCTTTGCACATTTTAAAAAAAAAGAGAGAAAAAAAAAGAAAGGAAGGATGGGAGAGGTAAAAGAAGGGATAGGAGATGTACTCAGGTTCTTGGAGAAAGGTCTAATCTCATCAAGCTTCAACCTGACTCTTACCCAGCACATCCTTCCCAACACTGTCCTAAGAGACTCGGTAGCATGAAAATTACAGCTTAATTCTGCCTCTGCCCGGCTGCCCAGAAATCCAGTATATTAATGAAGTGAATGCTGTGTGGCAAGCCCAGTTCTGTGGTTGGGACACTGCCCTGGCAGCTTTCCTGCTGACAAGTGCCACTCCTGGAGTGCTGGGTCACTCCACCCTCATGCTAACTTCTGGCTGAACTGGGGGCATCCTGGCTCCTGCAAGGGAGAGGCTCCAGTCCTGGTTTTCACACTTGAATTTTTGGTCCAGAGTGAAAGCCAAAACCTGCAACTTATCTGGAACAACAGCCAGGATGTTGGTGCTGCCAGGCAGTTTCTGGCTCCCTGGACCTTTGCCTCCTACTTCTGGATCCAGAGGATCCATGAAAGACCAACCTCTTACAATGCAGAGTGTGCTGACATGTCACTCATCCCACCAGATTCCTTCCTTTGCATAATTATTACTTGGTAATGAGTTGTATACTTTACAAAATATGTTATCCATTTATACTAGTATGATGTAGAAGAAATAAATGTCATATAAGAAGTACATGCAATATTCATTCAAAAATAATGGCCTTGGAAACTAGAGGGGATTTAGAGGAGGCCAAGTTTTAAGCTGAGTACCGAATCTACTACTCTAACAAGCTTAAATCCTCATGGACGTTGCTACTGACATGTGATTCATTGTACCATTACAACAATTCTAGTGTCATCATGTTCTTTCCCTGCACAGAACTGTCAAGTGCACTGGCTTTAAAATGATGTGCATGATTCTTAATCTGTACAGAATGGGCTGTTACTTAAAATAAATAAACATGTTTATGGTTCCTATTAGTATGATATAGTATAGGAAAACACAGAGTAAATCTAAGAACATTGGTAAAGTGCATAGTGAAAGATCCCAAGGTATGTAGATTATCTCAAAAGCTTGCTTCCGGAACTGACAATAAAATGTAAATTTGCATTTAATTTACATATAATATATTTTTGTCACTTTACATTTAGCTGGCACACTTGTACACTAGAGTTCTTGTCTAGCATGCACAAAGACCTGGGGATCCATTCCTAGTACCTCACAAAACTGAGTGTAGTGGTTTTGGCCTGTAATCCTAACAGTTGGAAGGCAAAGGTTAGAGGATCAGAAGTTCAAAGTCACCCTCAACTACAAAATGGGGTCTAGGATACCCTGAGATAATGTAGCATAACATAAGACTTGTCTCAAGCAATATACTTGTTGCATAAGCTTGAGGACTGGAGTTGGGTCCTCTGAATCTATGTAAATATTGTGTAGGAGCAGAGGCCTATTGCTTAGAATCTCAGTGCTTGGGATCCCCAGAGCAAGCTGGTTAGTTAGGGTAGCCAAGTCTGCAAGCTCTTGGCTCAATTAAGACTGTCTCTCTATGTATAAGGTGAAGCTAGATCAAGATACATGCTATCATGAGCACACACACACACACACACACACACACACACACACACGAAACACATTCACATTCACAGAGACACACGTACATGCACACAAGCACATGTATATATGATTTAAAATAAAATCTTAGAAAAAAAACTCATTTAACATCTGTATATTTGGCATGCAGAGGTCAGAGGACAATTTGCAGGCAATGTTTCTCTCCTTGTACCCTGTAGGATCTGGTAGCCAAACTGATTGTCAGGCGTGGAGGCAAGCCCGTCACTCACTGAGTTGCTGACTTTTTTTTGCTCCAATTCTTAATGCCATTTAAGAACTCTGTCTTCTTTTAACTTGCTTAGTATAAAGAAATGTCAACAGTATACCTCGGATGCTGACTAGATGTAGAAGCGGACAGACATCTGTATACAAGGAGTGGAATAGCTGATAAGTACCAGGGGAGGTGATCACAGGTGGCTGGGAGAAAGTAAAGGGATGGGAGTCTGGCTGTTGTTGTTGTTATAGTTGTTTTGTTTTTTGAGCATTTCACAACAGCAGAGCAGAAGTTATGCCTGGGACTATACGAGGTGAGTGACTTTGCTTTTACAATCTGAGCAGTTTGTACTTTACTTCCGGAAGCTTACTGCAGCTTCTCACTTTCACACTGGCCAAGCCCCATGTGCCCCGAGCACAAAAATGACAAACACTGGCCACTGAGGACATCTGAACTTCCCTTCACCTGTTCCCAGTTTGACTTGGGAGAAACCAGAAAGTTTTCTTATTAGATTAGACATCATTTCTGGTTCAATGTGTGGATGAGGCAAGCTTAGTAAACCTGTCAGAGAAGAATTTGCATTTCTCAAAACTGAATGTTAACTCCAGTCAAGTTCTCATCAGGGGAAACGAATACGAGGAGTGTGAACGCACATTTAAACTCTGCTGCTCCGTTCTGAGGATTTTAAGCTTCACTTCGTGTGTTTATTGACACATGAGAGCCTTCCTTCTTGGATGTCCAAGCAGACTGAAAAACAAATTGCAAAACCACACCAACACTAAGAAATATTGCATCACTCCACTCTGCCTTGACACTTCCCTCCTACTTTCTGCCTCGGAAGATTTCCTCACATCTAAACACGTCATTAGTGTGGCCTGACATGAAAAACACTGGGCTCCTTTTTAAAGCATTGCCTCTTAACAATGCTCATCTATGGGATGGCGCCAACGTAATCTCAATATGTCTGTGTCTCATGCCACCCCAAACAGGACAGAGAGGAAGAATTCACAACTTCTATGGGCATTAAAACAATGTTACTATACCATATCTTTACTTCACATATCTTTTTAGTATGTCAGTAAGCAATGAAAAGAGTCCTAGTGCTGTCACCTTCAGCAGCTTTTACAGGGAGAGTGAGCATCAGGTAGCTCTCATTTGTGGAAACATTACCAGATAGAAGGTATGGCCAAAGAGCCCCAAAACAGAACTGCAAGGCACATTATTTGTGTCA
This sequence comes from Montemys delectorum, assembly GCA_019843815.1. NCBI lineage: Eukaryota > Metazoa > Chordata > Mammalia > Rodentia > Muridae > Montemys > Montemys delectorum. The sequence goes on from JADRCD010238413.1 coordinate 47,119, forward strand.
GAGTCAATGGATGTGGCCCTCAAAACAAAGCTAAGTTATACCCTTTTTTTGATATTTTACTCTGCTCACCAATAATGATCAATACCTGTTGAGCCAGCTATTACTATAAATATTTTTAGCTTTAATTATTATTTTCTATTTCTAGCATAGAGATGTTTGGTACATTGAAGACAATCAATAACTATGTATTGAATGAATGACAATAAAGAGATAAGAATTACTACTTAAGGAAAAATAATTTGGCTTTTATTTTGCTGTGCAAAAATATCCCTTTATAACTAGCTATATTTAATTTTTTTCTTTTAGACCCTTCTTTTCTGAAACATTGTTTTATTTTATCTCTTATGCTTAGAGCCAGTTAGGAAGGCCTCTTAGCTTCAGACTGATTTTGAATTGTTCTGTTTTGTTTTATGAGACAAGGTCTCATGTAGCCAGGCTAGCCTTAAACTCCTGATCCTCCTGACACCTCTCCAGTTCTGTCAATACAAGCATGTGCTACTTATCGGCAGATATCTATTTATGATGCCCAAATCGATAGAAGCTCAGGGGCCTTCCGTAAACACCATAGTATTGCATGTAGTGTACGCATGCCCTCCCGTCTGTCTAGGTTAATTTTAACAGCTTATAGTGTGCTACAGTTATAATAGCACATTGTTTTGGAGCATAATAGGGTAACTGTTTGCACATACTCAGGACAGGTACACTTCTTAGTGCTGTCCATCTTGGTTTGCTTGAGTTTGGATGGAGAGTCTGTGGGTGTGAAGGGTGGACCTATTATGTCTTTCAGCCAGTGTAAATCATTCCAGAACTCTTGTTGACAGCAAGAGCTTGAAAGCTCTTTATTGTTGAAGGGTGAGAAGACTGGCAGCCATTGTTCCTCACTGGGTGACTGAAATGTGTGGTGCTAAACCAGGCCTTTATCTCCAGTGTGCTTCTGCCTGTCCATCTGGAAAGAAGAAAAACAGTACTCACTGGTCCGGTACAAAGGCAGTTGCCAAGAACCTTGTGATCCACACAGGGAAGGTGACACCACTTGCTACATCTTACAGATGTTTCCCTGTGACTAATAGGTATTCAGTGCTTCAGAGATGCTAAGCAAGAAAAAGCAGAAAGACAAATAGTTCATAGATTTCGGTAACATGTACACATTTTTTTTCAATATATTAGCAAAGATTCTTTAGCCTGTAGTTTCAGACCACAGTTTTATTTAGTCCAGTGTTTCTTAACTGGTGTGTTTCACACTCCTCTGTGAACTCTGCAACCGTGCTGGCTTATTTCCCATGGTACAGAACCAGCCCTTGGGTCCAAGTTTTTTTTCTTTTTCCTTTTCTTCCTTCCTCCCTTCTTTGCTTCCTTCTTCCCTTCCTTTCTTTCTTTCCTTCTTTTTTCTTTCTTTTAATAAAAAAAGAGTGTGGTATTGGAGGAAACAAGATATGTAGAAGGAAAAATAAGAGAAACAGGAAGGGAGGGGTGAGAAAGAAGGGAGAGGAGGGGAGAAGGAGAAAATGGAGGACCATTGGAAAGCACAGAATCAGAACTAAAGGCTTAATATTCTAGCATTTTCGGATGGATTCTTTTTCCACATGATATTAGATTTTTTAATTTATTAGAGATATGTCTGAAGGCAACTTTTTCTTCAGGGCATTGCAGTAGACACTTTCAAGGTTTTCTGTGCCATTTTACAATCTATAACCATTCCCAGTTCCATTTCTTAAATAAATTCAAATCCGTACACATTTCAAAGTATATTTAGTTGGTATCATATTAAAGCATGTATCCTTTGGTGTGGTTCTGAATTTATAAGGAACAAATAAAACTTTTGCCTTCCTTCCTGCCGTTTTTCTGGATGTGAACTCCTGGAGATGGGAGTCAATATGTCTATTTCTCTAACAATGCCAACAAGTAACATCTATTTATCATCCATGTGCTGGACTGATGGTTGCTAAACACTGGCTTGGTCTTGTCTGTTGCTAACCCCACTTCCAGAGGCTCTGATTTAAGACTACTAGGGCAGAAGCAAGGGTTCATATTTTGCTTTGTTTTGTCAGACAGGCACTCCCACGGTAGCCCAGGCTATCCCAGAACTTACTACATAGGAAAAATTGGCCTTGAACTTATCTACGATCCCCATGTCTCAGCCATGTAAACGTTAGGCTTACAGGTCTGAGGTGACATGCCTGACGTTATTCTGCATTTCTAACAAGTTTCTGGGCAATGACATTTGGAGAAAAACCCTACTTTGTGACCTCCACTTTAAAATCTCCTCCTATGGCAGGAAGAGTTGAGAGAAGTAAAATAAAAGCCCCTACCAGCTAGTGCTGTGGTTTCTCCTTACCATTTGAGGAGTCTTGTCAGCTCCCCATAAAAACACATAGAAGATAGATAAATGAGCCTGCAGATGGTAGGGTGGCTAGGGTCATTTGAGATCTGACCAAACCATCCACTCTCCCACCTCATCACATAGCTCATTCACTGAAGCTGTATCCTCACAGAGTACAATGCAGTTGGCCTTCTTAAATTCTAGCCTGCTTCTCTTCGTTGGGTAGCTGGCAGTGTGGTTCCAGGAAGTGTCAAGCTCCTGGAATAAACTCTAATTCATCCAAAATGATGATAATGCTAATCCTCAAGGCTTAGCACATGATTGTGTACCGCCCACACTGTAGCTACCCTTGTGGACATAAGCAACTGACCAAAGTTGAGCTAACAAAAAAGAGAACATTTTCCACATTTCCACAGTTTGTAGCGGGATTCCTACTGCATTGCATTTACTGAAAAGTAAAGAGTGTCCTGCTGGAGGCCACACTACAGAAAGGATTAACATTAGGAAGTATCCAATACTGAGTTTCAAGACAGTGCCGAGTCCTTGGAACCTTGAGACAATGTGGAGTCACTGAGCTGCCATTTCTCCAGACTCCCACTTACATGTGCCAATAAATGGCTTACTGTAGCTGAGCTTGGCAGCTCACACATTTAATCCAATGACTTGGGAGGCTGATGTCAGAGCGTTTCCATGAGTTTAAGACCAGATTTGTAGCAAATCCCTGTCTCAAAACAACAAACAAACAAACAAAACAAAAACAAAAAGAGCTGGCGAGAACTATCAGTAAAGTATGTTTGGTCCAAGCACGAGGACCTAAGTTCAAGCTACAGCACCCACATAAAAAGCTGCACTTTTACCCAGAGCTGGGAGGCAGAGACAGAAGGCTCCCTGGGCTTGCCTAGCCTGACCATGGAGCCCCAGGTTCTAGCCAGAGATCCTTTTTGAGAAAATAAGGTGTTTCTAAAGGAGCGATGTCTGAGGTTGACCTCTGACCTTCACATGTATGTACAACATGCACATCCGTAAGGACACACTCACTCACACACACACACACACACACACACACACACACACACTGAGTTTTGCAACTAATTTACCAAATGTCAACTATTATCACTAATATCAGAAAAATTACTAGGACCCAAATAATAAACATTTGATTAGTGTCTAGATCACAGTCAGATATTCTTCCTTCTTTATGGAGAGCACAAGTGACCTTAATTGTCACTTAGTGTCTGACTGAATGTGCCCTTGAAAGTGCCCCTCCTCCAAGCAGGGTGGGAGAAACCATACAAGGTATGTGTATCACCCTTCATGGGAGGGGGGGGGGCTTGGCTGCCATTGTGGAATTATGGAAAGCAGAATTATGGAAAGCAGAGTGAGTTAACCTTTAGGAAGGAGAGTCACAAACACTCAGCACGTTTTGATATCTCTAGTCAATAGCTGAAGAAACAGATTGCAGATGAGACAAACTTCTGGAAGCCTCAACACAGAGCTGGGCTTCACCCTACCTTGGTACCCGGGTTACTTGCTGTGGACATCTGTTCTCTTGGCTGTCCAACAGGACACCCTTTCCTCCAAGGCATTGGTAGGAACTACATCCTCCAGGGCACTGCTGTCCACTGCATACTCCAGGACACTGCTATGCACTGCAACCTCCAGGGCACTGCTGCCCACTACATCCTTCAGGGCACTGCTACCCACTACATCTTTCAGGGCACTGCTGTTCACTGCATCTTCCAGGGCACTGCTATCCACTGCATCCTTCAGGGTACTGCTGTCCACTGCATCCTTCAGCGAATTGCTACCCACCACACTAAACATGTGATTCTGTTCAGGTTGCCAAAAATATTTGCTCTTTTTTTTTTTTTTATTCCTAGGTTAATACAAAATCATTGTTTGTTTGATAATTATAGTCATTGCTTTACTCCAAACACTGAAAATGTCAAATGGAAAAACCATAGAGAGTAGGTCTTAGTAGCTAATTTCTATAGCTATTCAGAAAAATGAGCCAATGAGGATTGTTGTGAGTCTGAGGCCAGCCTGTGGGATGTAGTGACTAGACTGACTGGTGAGACCCTGACTCAAAAAAAAAAAAAAAGTGAAAATGATGTTAATTGTCTTCTTTTGATGAATAGTTTCAGGACAGTGGATTTTAGAGATTGTGATAGGCTGATCATCACTTCAGAGAAAAATGCATGAATATCATCTAGTGATGTAAAGAAAAGTTTCATTCGAAAGTTAAAACTGCATGATTTAAGGGTAAATATTAGAAGGAATTGAAACATGCAAATCAGCAGACACACCTGGGACTCTGGTAGTTCTTGTGTGTGTGTGTGTGTGTGTGTGTGTGTGTGTGTGTGTGTGTGTGTGTGTCTGAGTGTGTACCTGTGTGTATCTCTGTATGTGTCTGCGGATGTGTTTCTGTGCATCTGTGTATGCTTTGTGTGTTTATGGGTATCTTTGTCTATGTCCATGTATAGTTGTGTATCTCTGTGTGAGTCTGTGTGTACCTGTATCTAATTCTGTGTATATCTGTGTGTGTGTGTGTGTATCTCTGTGTGTGTTTATGTGTATCTGTATGTATGTACCTGTCTGTATGTGTCTCTCTATCTCTGTGTATATCTGTGTGTGTTTCTCTGTGTGTCTGTATCTCTCTTTGTGTAAGTATCTGTATATCTCTGTGTGTCTCTGTTTATTTCTGTGTGTATCTGTATGTATCTCTGCATTTCTCTGTGTGTGTATCTCTGTGCATATGTATGTATCGTTCTGTGTGTATCCTGTATGTATATCGGTATGTACCTCTGTATTTCTGTGTGTCTCTGTGTGTTTCTCTGTGTATTTGTGTGTGTGTGTGTGCATGTGTGTGTATGTATCTCTGTGTGTATCTGTATATATCTCTACATTTCTGTATGTGCCTTTGTGTGTATCTCTGTGTATCTGTGTGTCTCTGTGTGTCGTCGTGTGTATCTTTGTGTGCCTGTGTGACTCTATATGTGTGTGTCTATGTATCTCTGTGTGTGTGCTTGTGTATTTGTGTGTGAATGTGAATGCATTGGTGACAATTCTGTCTCATTGTCTCATTCTTGGCACTCAGTCTGTATTCAGGAAAACCAGATTGAAAATTTGGAATCTGGGCCGGAATGGATTGAAACTGGCCTCCAGTCACTAAGGAAAAATCAAAACAAAACACACAAGAATTTAGAAAGGACATTTTTCCTGCCAAAGGATAATTTTTCCTTGATGTTATTTCTTACTCGGGCCAATATTCCAATGGAAAAAAATAGATTGGTCAAGAGTTCAATATAATTTTCTGTAACATTGAACCAAAAGTAACATAATAAAACATTTAGAGGCTGGTGGTATAGCTCGGTAGGCAGAGTGCTTGACTAGCAGGGATGAAGGCCTGGTTCCATCCTGGTTCCATCCTGGCTAACATACTAAACCAGTTGTGCTGGCACACATATGCAGTCTTAGCAGTGAGCTTCAGAGTTTAAGGCCAGCATGGGCTCCATGAGACCTTGTCAAAAAGAATTAATGACAGAAAATATATTCTTTCCTGATGATATATGTATGTGAGTACTTCATATAAATGTCTTTTAAAACTTAGAAAATAGAGTAATTTTTTTTGTTATTTGAAGAGTAAATGCTGAAGTTTATTAATAAGATAGTTAGTAAGCATTTACTATAGGTGAGGTGTTACATACTAGATTACAGGATGAGTAATAAAAACAATAGGAACAGACAAAATTGCACACACAGATGAAGGTTTAGGAATTGCCCTCAGGCTTCTGAGATTATTACAAGTCAATTTATCTTCCTGCTGCTGTTGTCAGGAGAATCCTTAATGAATAATGTTTAGGTTGTCTAGACTTTGAAAGCCCAAGTTATAGAATACAGTCTGCGTGCTTTCTTGAGTCAAATGACATGATAGGTAAGAAGAAGCCGAAAGTGTGGCAGGTGTTACACTGACCCGAGAGACAGAGGGGCAGATCCCCATCTCCTCTTTATGTCAAATGTGTAGAGAGTAGCCTTAGAGCAAAAGAAAAAATGATCTGGTTTAGATTACATATACCTTCTAGGAGATTGAATATTATAATTTGGAAAAATATTACTCACATGTATTTAATTGGTAAACACTTTGCATGTAATTTGGATAATATCTTTTTGACAGGACATTTCAACCTGTGGTCATTTTTAATATTTTTTTTATCATTTTTTCCAAAGAAATGCACAAGTTTACACAGGCTGAGAGAACGTGGTCACAGAATTCCATCACTAACCACAGGTTATCAATCCAACCCTGAGGAACTATCCGGCCTTATCAGGTACAACTGAAATCGTGGAAGAAGATGAGGAAGTAGCAACGGTAATAACAGGGACACAAAGGAAACACCCTTTACAGGACGGGTGCGAGCACCATTCCGGACATCGTGTAAGAGACTCCTCAGAAAAGCTGGCTTACACGGGCAGATTGTTCACTGCCCACTTACAGGGGTTTGCAGGCATTCTTTCACATGTCCGCGGA